>JALJEE010002471.1:0-20868 GCA_023231475.1 Seison nebaliae | reverse complement strand
TTATGAGAAACGAAGGAAAAGGATGATTTATCGCATAATGCTAAATCAATAAAAGAACAATTGAATTTATTTAGAATATTCCTCCCTCTGTCGATTAATAGACTTATATCCAACGGAGAGAGATTGAAGTCTCCTCCAATTATGAAATTTCGATTAACACAATAATGCGTTAAGAGGTCTTCTAACATCAATATGGTAGAGGTCTTGTTGCTGCTATCACCATAAAAATTCACGCGTAGTACATTATTCACATTGATCGAACAAATAGAATCAGAATGAATTCTGAACTCGGATGCGTTCAAGGATTTCCGTACACCTATAATCAAACCAGATGAGCATCTACCCTTACCATTCATACTCTTAGGAGGTATGGCAGGTGAGAAAAATAATCTGTGAGAATCGATGAAGGTGAAGAAAAACGGCAACCTAATATAGTTCCTATCTTATTTAATTATGAAAGCATGTCTTTTAATAAACTTGAAATGAGAAATTTATTTTAATAATTCCTGTACTTTTTCGCTTTTCACAATTTCATATTTTTAGCTTGCGGCTTAATAATTAAAACCGCCAAGAGTGTCTCGTCCGCCCAAATTGAAGATATCAAAATCTTCCTAAAATAATGCTCTACAACCTAATTATTTTCAATTTTGAAAATTATTCAACCGGGGTGTCAAATCTACTTGTAAGACACTAATTCAAGCTCTTCAAGACACTATGTTAATTTTCAGAAGAATTAAAAACTTTAAAATCGTTTCAAAGGCCAATACGTTTATTTTCAGATAAAAAAAATTTTTTTTTTCTGAGGCGTTAAACAGACTTTTACCTCATTTTCTTTTTAATTTACCCCCAGGGGATTTGATTTTATAATAAATTTTAAAAAAAATAAATAAATAAAAGGAAGAGATAAATGCAAAGAAACACACTTCTAATTTATTCACGGAAAACAATTTTCTATCTTCTAGTCTTGAATTTTATATAAATAAATATCCATTAATTTTAATTATCATTAAACAATTTTACATTATTCAATAAAAAAATCGCTATCTGAAATTTTTTTGAAATAGATGAATTAAACTTGAATTTTAAATATTTAACATATTCTCATGATCATTTTAAAGTTAATTAAATTGATGAGAAAAAATTGAATAACAAATTATTTAATTTTTTACGGTGAGATGTAATTTAATTATTTATTGAACATTGGCTGAATTAGAAGATGGCAAATTATTTGAGTGACAGAACGATGGGACGATCATTATCGATATGTTCTCTCCTATCTGATATCCGAGTCATGCTCACAAGTTTGGAATCGTTCTCGCGTCTTGTCCATTATATCGAGGACATCATCCGCCAACATTCCAGTAATATCAAATTTATAATGAATCAAATTCAACCATTTCTTTTATATCTGAGTAAATTGTTCGGTCTCAATATGAGGAAGTCGAATATCTTGAAAATTCTTTCCATATTGTTTTATGTGGTGGGAGCTAAATGGACATACAACAAAGGAATCTGTGACATTCACAAAGATTGGAGATCGAAGGAAGAATTGGAGAAATGTGTTTCTTGTAAAGCGACGACGGATTACATAGCGCGGAAGGAGAAGGAATTGAGTTTCAAAAAGAACGATCGTCTCTACTTCGCTCCGGATCAAAAACGTTTCAAATCCGATTCTCCCATTTTCATGTACAATGCAGCAAATGAGCAAACGGGTTTTGTTCCAATGAGATTGTTGACGATAAATGATTCGAAAATGCCTGAATTATCTTAATCAATTTCTCTCCTTTTCAATTGTGCATTTGATGGAAATGAATTAAAGAGAATTTTGATTCGAAATTTATCCAACTTCTTTTTTTCATCAATTTCCCATTCTACTTCTTTCTCATTTATTTTTACTTAACGAATGAATATATTTCTTCTATGTGCTTCTCTCATTATTTTTCTCAATTCTTTCCTTCCATCTGTCGTTGTTGGAGATGAATTAGAAACGGTCATTCGTGGCTATCAATCGGATAAAAGTTCTACACGAAAATCTCCTAATTTCTCCTTCACAAAACTCTTTCTGTAGATGAGCATAATCGAAAATCTTTGCGTAATATGAGAACTCTATTTAATAATTATCGGAAATCGAATGAAGATTTGAGGAAGAAGATGCAAAATGATTTCATTAAGAAAGGTAATAAGTTTATGACGAATATGGAGACTTATGTGAAGGAGAGAACGAAACAATTAAAAAAGGGAAAACTCAATCGATTGATGTCAACGAACTAAACATTTTTTTTTCTTATTTTCATTCAATCTCAATTTCTTTTCAACAATGAGACATCTATCAGTCACTTATCTCTTCTTATTATTCATCTTAATCATTCGAATCACACATGGCATGAATCTCCTGAAGAATATGTATGTTACTCATTCTCTCATTTTTTCACTTCTCTCACTTCTTCATCGATTAGAGTCATCCCATTCGATCAATAGTCAAACGAAACGCGAGAAAAATACTCAATTAACAGATTAACAAAAAAATAAAAATAAATTACTGAAATAAATTAACATGTTCAAATGAGATTCTTTTGCGAATGAACACAATACGATAAGGAGGAAATGTCTTGATATGATTTCTTTTATTTTTTGAAATTTTAGTTCAAATAAAACATTTCCATATCTCATTCATTCTTCATTGCATGAGAACATTGCATCATTAAATAACATCCAATAGTAGAATGCCGAGAAGATTAAATTGGTAAGGTGAAAATGCAGCGAACAATTTGGATTAAGTCCACATATTTATTCAAAGTTTTCATTATTCTCCCATTAAAATTCATATTCTTTTCCAAAGAATATTCAACAAGCGAAAAATCGGAATAACATTTATCAGTTTCAACAATGTCATGTTCGTATTCAAACGATTACTCGTCTCTTCTTATTAATTCTAATCTAGTCTTCGCCCATCTCATGTTCTGGAGAGAACTTCCTCTCCAAATTGATAAATTCCATCAAATCCGATTTCGACAAAGATAAAGAAATGAAAGTTAGTTATTTTTCTCAAAATGGATATCTGAAATGGAAATCACATTGAATGTGATTTGAGGAAGTTGTGTAGAAATTATAATTTCCTTTTCTCTCGATTTTCCTTTCGTTCCACAAATTGAGTTTCTCATTCAATTTCTTTTAGGACAATATCAAAAAATTTCGTCAAGAAGCACAGAAATTGGAAGAGACTGATACTATGAAAAAAATGAGAGAGAAATATGTTACTGAATTTTTTTTTCATTAATCAAATTTGAATTTTTTTATTCAAAAAAAAAAGGATTCAATAGAAAAGGAAACGTTTAAGAGTTCTTATAAAATTATCGAAAACATGAAAGAAGCGAAAGAGAAATTGAATGAAGTTATATTAATTTTAATTCACAAGATTTTATAATGAAATTTTTTAAAAGAAAATTGATACGATGAGTGACGCCGAGACTTTCCGTTCAGCGAAAGAGAATGTGAAAATAGCTGGTGGAAAAATTCTAGAGACGAAGGAAATGCTCTCCAATGCCAAAGTGATTCAATCGATTTCAGAAGTTTTGCTAAATTTTTCTGGGAGAGAACTGGAATTTTATGTGAGGTAGAAAGTGAAAGATGTAAAGAGTACGATCGATAGCGAGACGTTTGGAGAACAAGATCTAATGTATGATGCGCCGAAGAAGTTGAGAATGAGAGAGATTGAAAAGAAAGAAATGAATCCTGAAGATATTGAAGCCGATACAGAAACACAAAACGTCACTTTACATAAAGATTCCAAATGGAGTAATAGTTGGGAGAATTTCAAAGACAACAACGTCTATGTGAACAGTTAGATGAAAGATAATAATTTATCTGTCTTCTAAAATTATTTTATTAGAGTTATTCGATTTGAAAACGAGATATGATGAAAGTGACAACGCTTTAATTCGAGTCAGTCGATATCTTACCGATCGAATTCAATTGGCTTCCTCCGGTCTCATTTCATCCACCGAATTGAGCAAAGTCGTTACTCACATATGTACGGTCGACCCGAATTTCTCATTGGAAATATTTCAAAAATCTCTCCAACAGGATTTCATTCCAAATATTTTGGAAGTTTGATTTGCCATTTTCTTCCCATTCCATTGACGAGTTGCCCCACTTGTAGGCTTTCCGACAAACTAACGAGGAAGTATTGAGAGATTGGTGCACCGATGCTCCGTACGCAGCTTTTACTCATCGCTTAAAAGAATTTAAAGAACAACAATTATTGATGGACATCAAAATTCTCGATATCGATGATTTGCAGGTTAAGCGATTTGTCGATGATTCTGATGATGTGAATTTTTGCTAACAGATATTAGGAGGTAAATTAACGGATCAAGGACCAATTATTTTATTTAATTTCGTTTCTCAAGAAATCCATTGTATAAGGAGTAAAGATGGGAAGTTAAAGGACGGCGACCCAGAGAAAGTTCTCCGTGTCAACCAAACTTGGGCGATGTGTCGTGATATGGATGTTTTCGATCCAAATGCGGCGTGGAGAGTTATCGAATTACATCAGTCTCAATCTGATCAATATATTTAATTTGTTATTAATTAATGGATTCGTTTTGTTTTGTATATAATCTATCCATATTTATCTACTCTCCACATTTTCTCCTCTGTTTCTCCGATAAGTATTTATTTTGCCAATAAAGAAAATATCATGAAAAGTACATAAATATTAATTTATTTTTTAGTGTTTATATAATTATTGTTACGAATTTTTTGGTTGAAATTTGAAAAGATTAAAATTTTCAGACTAAATTCCACAACTTTAACGAAATTGGCAAAACATTATTATATTCTGATGTATCTAAATATTTTTTTCAATTTTGGAATTTTGAATAGTTTGGAATAAACACTGTGAATGAATGAAACATAAATTTCTTATGTAAAATGTTGAAAATGAAACTTTTCATTTCACTTCTTTTTAAGATCAATGAATCTTTTATTTTTTTTACATTCACTTATTTTTTTTCATATAATTACCCAGATGATGACGGGGAAGGTAGAGAAGAAAAAGACGTCGAAACCAAAAGAGACTAAAAAAGTGATTAAAAACGAGACGAAAAAAGTAATTCCAAAGGTGGTTGAAAAAAAGAAAATAATGTTCAATTTTAAAAAGATAATTCTTCAATTTTCAAATGATTTTCGAATATTTTAAGAATTTGTGAAGTGAAGAGAGTAATGAATGTAGAAACGTATATCGTAGGTGTAGTCAACACTTCATATACGGATCGTAGATATCTATATGATCTGTGCAGTAAACATGTCCAATTGACGGTTTCATTCTAAGAAATTTTTTTTTACTGTGTTTCTAGTCGGCCAAAGACACAAAAGGAACGCAATGGAAACTTGTACGACAGTGGCCAACCTCAGCATATAATAAAGACACGACATTGCATTGTCTTCGAGAAGTGTTGCTCTCTATGAAAGTTGAAAATTCAACTATCTAACATAGTTTTAGTAGCTTTTGATTTATTGGAAAGGTTCCGGAAGAAAAAGTTGAATCGTTGAAACCCAAAAAATATAAGTATTTATGGTCCAAAAAGACTACAAAATTCCAAACTGCGCATATGAGTTCAATATTTCCAGTTATATATATTAATTATACCTTTTTTGTAGTTGGAGAAATTGTAATTAATCCCAGATTATCAAGTCAACAAAAAAGCAAAGGAATTCTTTGGTACCTTGTCGGTCTTTCATTAGTCGTGTTTGGGATTTTGTTGAGCTTATGTCTTTTCAGAGCTATACATAAGTGGTATAAAAAAAGAAAAAGACAAAAGTTTTAATTTCCTTCTATTAATAAAAAAATTGGATGAAAGATTGAATAATAATTTTTACTTTTGGTCAAAGTTTCGTTAAATTGTCGAAAGTAAGAATTTATTTTTCAATTATCTTTTGTTAGAACAGAAATTTTATAAAACAAATTTTCTTATTAAATTTTAAAAGGAATGCACCACGGACTATGAAAACCAAGGCATCTGCCAATGAGACTACAGCGGAAAATTAACTGAAAATAATACGAGAAAAATTTTTTTTTCGTTAAAAGTTTTATCCCTTCGAAGTTATTAATAAAGAAGACTTTTCAAATGATGATAGTTATTCGCTGACAAAGGAACCTCAAAAAGGTCAACATCTCAGAATAAGTTAAAATTTTACAGAAAAATAGACTATTATTTTTAGTGCGTTAAAACATTTGTTAAATCGTCATATGTGCACAAAAAATAGGAACTATGTAGAAATGAGTTAAATCTGATTTCGAAGAACATATTGCAAACGTCCATTTTTCTCCACGTTCTATTGCTAACAATATCATAATTGAGGCCGCTTTCATCTGTGTTGACGATACACCGATATTGGGGAAATTTTGTTCAAATTCGGTTCTGAAACGATTTGATTGTTTCATCTTGATTTAATGGTTCTTTTACAGATATGTATTTTCTAATTTTTCTGCTAACAATGTAGTTCTGTTTTTCGACGTTATACAACCACCCGCAGATGCTTCAAAATTAAAGGATGAGACACAGACTGGACGAAAGGAAGCTCACCAAAAAAGAATCCATCAAATGATTTTTGAGAATTGGAACAATCTTAAAATGGAATATATCATCATGGAACTCATCATTAGCCAGACAATTATTGATAAAAGAAGAAATTCTCGGAAGAAGACTATTGATCGAGAACTGGGCCAACATGGGAGAAACGTTATCAGAAACAGGTGCTGTTGAACCCTTTAGTCACATTATGGCTGGTCTAATTTCTTCATCTGAGAAAGAAAAGAGAGAAATTTGGGAGGAAATTGGAGAAAGAGTAATAGATTAGTCCGATGAGTACATGTAAATAGAAGCATAATGTTCAACGAATTCATGAACAATCGGAAAATTCAACTCATTCACAGTAGAAGTCGGTTTCCTCAAAAACTTCCATAACGAAGAATCATTCGAAGTCTTGTAAATTCGATTGTAAGTATCTAGTCTTCGTTTTCTTCGGATAGCTCTCCTTAATTCATGACATTAGAGAATGGTTTGAATAATTAAATTAAAGCAGGAATTGTTGAATAGATATTCTCACCGATTATCTGCATTGCAATGAATTCTGCACAAACTTTATCGACAAAGTATGCTGAAGATATTTGATAAGAAAATATTGTTTTGGAGAAATGAAACAAATCGAGAAGAGAAAATGTTTAAAATTGATTTTGAACCAGATCAGCGGAGAATATTCTTCACTAACGGTAAATAAAATTGAATCTTCCGGAAGGAAGTGTAGACTAACAAAATGAGTTGATGTTTTGTGAATACCTTCTCAATTAATGGAGAGGAAATTGATAAAATTCTGATTTTTTCTGATCGGATAATGTTAAGAGATGAACTATAGTTGTAGCAATAATTTATTTGGAAATGAAAATAAATAAGAGAAATTTGTCAGTAATATTCAATTGATTGAGTACTTTGATTTCATTTTTCAGTTGAGTATGAAATCTCTCATAATTTACTATTTTTTTCTCCATTCTGCCCAATCATTGATGTCACCTTCCCTTAATTCGAGTTTACCCAACTACGACTATTTTCGATGTCTCCAATATGAGAATTTGGAGGTAGGTCGACCAATAGATTGTAATCCTTCAATTTATAACAAAACCGTTTTTCTTGATGATGCTTCATGTTTGCTAAATAACACATTGACAAACAAGACATGCGAATATTTGGAAGTTAGATGGAAAGTTAGGGAGCAGTGTTATGAATATCATTGATTTAGGATTGTATTAAATTTGTGGTCGCTGAACGTAATTGTGATTCTATGATGGTAGGCAATGATTTGTTAATACTTCCCATTAATACATATGCGATATACAAATGTGCGTTTACGGTGTTCGCTGGTTTAGTTTGTGATCTAGTTAATAATTATCATCTTTCCCAAAGAAAATTATTGTTATCCGATTATTTAAGTGTTATGATGATACGGTAATGTTAATAGAAGCAGAATTGATAGACAGAGATGATGAACGCGATTTCTCATGTCATCTATCGAACAATATGAGGTGAGTAATGAATTGTTTGGAAATTGTAAAAAAACTAGAAATATAGAACCGAAATTAAATTTATAGAAATAACGACGACAACTACTACCACCACCACAACGACGACAACCACAACCACCACAACAACTACGACTACTACAACTACCACAACTTATAGTACTACAACGTTAGATTTATAAGCGGGAAAATTTCTCCCAAACTTTCACTTTTCTTTTAAATTTTTTCGTTTGTATAATAATATAAACTGGAATTTATAAAAATGAAAACGTTAAACAAATACATTATGATATGAGTGAAAATATTTGTAAAATTGACTTTCATTTAGTTTATCTTGGACTTTATCCACCTCAACTACCACCACCACTTCAACAACTACAACCACATATTTGTCAACATCAACAACATTAAGTCACTCAACTACTACGGCACCAAGTACGATAAGTGTAACTATTCCGAAAAAAATAAAAATTCAAAACGAAACCGATGCGGGAACAACCCGATTAACACCAGGAAAACATCCAAACAAAAAACTTCTCACTACCCTCCTCGAAACCACTATGTTAGTTATGGTATCATCAATTATTAATCGGTAAACGATGTTAATTGAATTGTTAATCATCCGCTGGTTGACAATATAGATATGATAACTTTTCTTGAAATACGAAATAGGAATATGACGTGAATGTTTCGGTCTTATTTATTCCTGTTGAATATTTTATTTTACTATCTTATAATATCACCGAATAACGTTAAGATTTATCGCGCAACTTATCATAAATTGGAGAGTAACATGATAAATTATATTAACCCAATATATTCACAGATTTCTGTACATATAATGATGATCTCTACGGAATGATACTTATAATCTTGTCATGGAACAGGAAAATGTGGTACAAAATTCATTCTTTTCATTTCTGATTTCATACAATATTCTTGTTAAAGTATCGCTTTTTCATATTTTTTATATCTCGAAATCCTAATAATTGTCATTTCAATAATTCTGTTAATTTATGTGCGTTAAGTTGGTTTATCCAATTTACTATAGTTTGTCAAAAAATGGTTTATGCTGAACCGATATTGAGCACGATGTTTGTTAATTAAATTTCAAATTGTGTCAGTAATAGAATAATAATTGTGAGTATGTGAAAAACATTTTTTTTTAATGTTTTGGATGAACAATTCAAAAAGATTTTACGATAGCAACATATAGAGATTAATTTCGATATATCTTACACTAATATTTATATATCAGTAACGATTTCTTAACTTTAAAGAATGATTAATAAATAATGATAAAACATGACATAACAATCAGAAATACATGAACCAATAATAAAGAATAAATACTAAAATATTAATTTTCATTTCAGACTCACAACAACGACAACGACAACTACTACAACTACTACAACCACCACCACCACAACAACAACAACAACAACAACAACAACAACGACGACAACAACGACTACAACAACGACTACCACAACGACTACTACAACAACTACCACAACAACTACCACAACGACGACAACCACAACAACAACAACTACTACTACTACTACTACAACAACAACTACTACTACAACTACTACCACCACCACAACAACAACAACAACTACTACTACAACGTTAGTTAATATTAAATTTAATTGTTAAATTTTTATATCCAAAATGAGAAAAAATGGAAAAAAATGGTTATCAATATTATTATTTAAAACCATTTGAAAAACTTATTATTTATTTCGTCTATTTTATAAACGATTAATTGTAGAACAACTACTGTCACAACAACAACAACAACAACGTATCGTGAAACAACCACAACTTATAAATATACAACGACAACATTGAAAGAAGAAGGAGACGGTACAACTCTCTCGTCTGATATATTTGAAGGTCAGTTCCTCAAAACATTCCATTCTATAAATTATTTAAATGTAATTCAATGAATATAAACTATATGACTAACCTCTAATATTCTAATTAAAATTCCTGATATTCCAATACTCATAAGTATTGAGTAAATTTCATTATCAGGACAATTGATTATCATTCTAGGTACTGTTAAATCAAAACTTTGTCGAACTTATAAATGTTCGCTATTCTAGAGGTACCGGAGGAAGAAATAAAGCTGGAAAAATACGTCGTCCCACCATCAACCACTTCGTTAGTCTTTATGAGAAGAACAACAAACTTATCGATGTTTTCCAGTCCCAAACCAGTTTTGACTAAAATTGGTTTCCATAAGAATATCACTTTAGAGGTTTTACTGGCAAGGCCGAAACATATTGGTGGAACTAAGCGAATGGCAGCACGATATTGTGTCGAGCGTCTCGGTCTAAAAGTGAACTTTAACTGTTTCTCTTCAACATATCAATTCTCTCATGTTTAAGAAAGTTGTAGATAGATATTCCACCAATTGGAATCTGAAAAATTTGATGCATTTGAAAAGCGACGTCAGTTCAACCAAAGATTTCATCTGCCATGTCAAAGTTCATGTTCAAGCCGACGTTATTTTAATCAAAATTTTATAATTCCAATTCATCTTCTTTCAAAAGGTTCCCCAATATAGAAAGAGATCAATGGAAAAAGTGAAATTGAATTATGAATTTATTGATCCCGAAACCATGATAATCAACGAAATTATAGGTTCATTCTTCCTTTCCTCTAATCATTCGTTATTCGTTTCATTCCAATAATTGTCTATTCGCATAGAAAATAGTGTCACTGCTCCGAAGTCCAACAGAAAAGTTGTTTACACAATTGTTGTGGTTCTAGTAGGCTTCCTTACGATAACCATTGGAGCGATTTGTTGCATTTTTGACATTCCGAAATTATTGGGAATAAATTATCATATACAAAAGAAAGCCAGGTTTCCCATTTGTCGCTTGTCAACTATTAGTGAATTCCTTTCACAGTACCGTCGACTTTCCAAGAGTCACTGTCGCTGAGGCTAAGCCAACACCAACTGCATCTTTGGTATCGACATCAGAGACGTATTTCTTTCTATTTCATTTATCTATATTATTTTTTAAAGCGACACCGAAATGGATACGGACACGGCCGATTCTACCAACCAATTTACTATAGCTAAAATGTTACAGAAGTAAATAATAAAGGTCTTGTACAAGTATTGGGCTAACCAAGTGTCAAATCAAAAAGTTGAATTGAAGTTGAAAAATACCAGTATATTTTGAAAGATCTTCAATGGATTTTTATATAAAGATTTCACTCTATAAAGCAAAACAGTTATAGAACAGTTGAATTATCGTTGCATTTTGTTACGGCCCTTTCTGAACTAATTCTTCAATTCGCAAATTTTGTTTTCTCACCAACATTCTACTTATAGTGGTGAGAACTAGATTCCACATATCCTTCTTGTCATGATAACACACAGATGAAAAAAAAGTGTTGAAGAAGATGAACATATAGAAATGATCAAACAATCTATTGAAAATTGATGGGATATGATTTAATCTAGAATTTGTCTTTATCGTTTATAGAATTCGGGAGAAACTAGAACATGACAATTCTTTTATGAGGTGAGAACGTAACTAAAATTTATCAAACAGCTTTGGAAATATCTGTAGTAAAAACAGATTGAAACATGATCATCATAAAAAATGCATTAACAATAAGATAATAAGTCAAATATAATATTACATAAGTCCTCAAGTTCTCGGAGAACAATCGTCAAAATCAATGTTTTATTTTTTCTTTTGAAACATTGTTGATCGATCTTCTTCTTTACGGTCAGTGGGAGGTCGAGTTTCAATCATGTTCGAGATTATTATGACGTACAGTTCTCGTCCACATCACCAGAATTAGAAAATTTTATTTTCCACCAACTTTGGAGGTGAACATATTTTTATCATCAATAGCTTACTGATACTGTCACAATTATTACTAATATGTACGTATTTATATACTGTAAAAGGAATGGATACGAACATTTTCATTTCTTATAAACATTATTTGTATGGATTAACATCCAGTCAATTTGACGAGCACAACATGAACCGAAATACGGTATTAGGGAAATTTGCAGGAGAAACAGCTAAAGTTTCGAGAATCGATGACGCTGAGAGCTTCGGATTTCCCCTTCAATAAATTAAATTATAGTTTATAATAAATTGGAATACGTAAACTGATCAATTTTTCAACGTTCGAATTTGACGCTTATAATATAATTCTTCTTGATTAAATTAATCATCGAATTTGGTGATTTTGTGGAATATAGTTAGAAGTCAGATAATGTTGAATCATACGGAAGTGACTATTGACGATTTGCTTCGTCCTTACACGTACATCACAAAAAATCCGGGGAAACAATTACGTTCCCAGTTGATTAGTGCTTTCAAATATTGGTATGATGTACCTGATGGTTTAATGAAACAGATAGCGGACGTAGTGCAGATGTTGCATAATTCTAGTTTGCTCATTGATGATGTTGAGGATGGAAGTGATTTGAGAAGAGGAAGTCCAACTGCTCATAAAATTTTTGGTGAATCGATCACCATCAATTCTGCTAATTACATTTATTTCTTGGCACTCAACAAATTGTTGTTGATTGACAGTGAGAAGAATGCGGAGTTAGTTCAATTGTTCACGAAGCAAATGTTGGAATTGCATCATGGACAAGGCCTCGATATTTTCTGGCGGGAGCAACACATCTGTCCGAAAGAAGTTGAATATTTACAAATGGCGAAATTGAAGACAGGAGGATTGTTCAAATTAGCCGTCCAATTGATGCGACTCTTCTCCACTTCTATTCATTTCGATGAACAAATCGACGAATTGATCGATCAAATAGGAATCTATTTTCAAATTCGCGACGATTATATGAATTTGTGGTCGAAGGAATATCATCGACAGAAATCGTTCGCCGACGATTTGACGGAAGGCAAATTCTCTTTTCCTGTAATTCATGCAGCAAATCAATCGGATGCAACTGAATTACTTTCCGTTCTTCGACAACGACCACACGATCACGAATTGAAGGAGTATTGCATCGAAGAATTGGAGCGAACTGGATCGAAAGAATATACTCTCCAATTTCTCCAGAAGCAAAAAGAGAAAATTCTCCAATCCATTAACTCGATTCCAATAAGGAATTTAGAAATAATAAGTTTCGTGGAGAAATTATCGATAAAATAATTCAAAATTTCTCAACGAATATTTTCCTTCTATTCATCTAGTCATCACATTATTCTTTTTCTAATTCTTCAGATGTTGTTCGGACATGTTCTAGAGTTAATTCTTCTTCTACTTAATGCCGCTGCGGTTGTCGATGAGAAACGCGTTCTCACTTACTGGGAAACAGCGGACATGCCTGAATGGAAAAGTAAAATAATTCATATTATTCGATCTGTACAATTGATCTTGAGAAGTTTATATGAATTTTCTTTCGATTTTCCTTCATGTCATAAAATAGTTTTGTGAAATTTATGTTATCTCTTATAAGTGAAATGAATGAAATTATGAATGGAAGAAGTGAAACGAATATTTATTATTTACATTATATTTATCATTCTTATTCTTTTAAATAATTAAATAAGAATTTTATTTGAATTTCGATGAAAAAATTGATGAGTCTCATTTTCTCTTTTTCTAGTTCCATTAACTCTTGTGAATACGGTAGTGATCTGTTATAAGATGGTATTGAGTTGAACGATGAACGAATTAATAATCTAATGTAAATCTTCTCACATATTTCCATTATTCTTCTTAAATAAATTAGATAATATTGTTTCATTTCTTCCTTTTCACTCAGGTGAGTGGTAGAGGAGGAAGAAGATAACGTCAGTCGGATAACATGAGGAAAATTTCGGAATTATTCAACAAATTCAAAAAAAAGAATCATTTAGAAACATCGAAAAATTGGAGACAGATGAGATCGATCAAATGTCGAACGTTTGATAAATTATTCGACGATCCCTCAACTCAAGTGAGAGTAGGTCCCTCACAGAATGAACGATTAAAGAAATGGTCATATGATTTGAGATGTCCCTCTCAACAAATTAACAATCATTACTTCACTTATTCCCAATCACTTTATGGTAGTGTTAATGGGAAGAGAAATGGAGATCCAAATGCTGATTCTTATTTCGTTTTGGAGAATGATTCCATTTCCATTTATATCGTAGCTGATGGTGTTGGTTGGGGTGAGTCATCTCGTTCAGCCTCAACCAATTCCGTAATTGGAGCTGTTACTTATCTCAATAATCTCAATTTCGCCACTCTCACCACATCACACGATTGGTTAAGAGAAATGAAATCGATGATTTTTGCTGCTCATCTCAAAATCATTTCAGGAATGACAACATTCTGTTCATCGATCGTATTGAAGAATTATCATGAGAAATCACATCTCATTCTAACGATAAATGTTGGCGATTCTTCCAGTTTCCTTCATTCCAATCATCAATTAATCGATCTTACCATCGGTTCCAATCATGCCATGTGCAATGACGACATTTATGAGACAGGTGGATGTCTCGGAATCAACAACATCTCTCAACAACAACAACAGAAATTCGACATGATTCCTGATCTGGGAAATTGGAGTCTCTCCCAAATACAACTCGATTCAAATGAACCATTCATTCTTCTGATGATGACTGATGGTATTTCTGATAATTTCGATCCGTTTGTTACTAAATCTTGTGTGAGATTGAGCGAAGTAGTTCACACTGATCAATTGAGACATCATTTACCTGTCTATTCGAAACGGGAACGTTATCAGTTAAGTCTCCAACATATCACTCGAATGATTTCTACAGGAAATTCATCTGATTTCATTGGAAAAAAATTCGTGGAATATGTCGAATCGTTGACGAGGAGAAAACGAGATTATTCGTCTAATCTCCACTTCTCCCGTTCTGAGAATGATAGAATTCCTGGTAAATTAGATCATGCTACACTTATCTTATATAAATCAGATTAATTTTTTCTAATTAATTAATTAATTATATTTAATTAATTGATAATTTCACGAACTTTTTCCACTTTTCTTAATAATAATTTTTATGTTTCATTCAATTTAAATGTTTTTGAGAAATAAAATTTTTGGAAGTAAATGAACATGATATGATGAAAATAACTTGTAAGATTTCGATTAGAATTAAAGTTATTGAGAAAAACCTTAAAATTTCTTTCGATCGTCCTCGTTCATGGATAGAAATGAGCCTCTTCTACGACAATAAATACGGCAACTAATTCCTATGAAATTTATCAGAATCATTATCAATAACAGATAATTATGAAGTACATACTCATTCTACTCATTTCAATTCTTACATTCATCTCAATGCAAGATATATCCACCGCTGGACTTACGGATGATATCGATCGAACACGTTCGATTTTCCAATGATTTCTTCAACCGCCAATATCTCCTTCTTTCTCTCCTCTAGCAACCAAAGAAGAGATGATGACTGTCAATATTCTAAAGAACAATACATTCCGAATTAAATCGTTCCTTGGATCTCTAATCGATTCGGTGAAAACGATGACAAAACTTCAAAGCAGTTTAATCTCTTCCATTAATGAAATGGTAATTCTCTTGATGTAATTCTTATTCAATCAAGATAAAACTGAAGGGAAAGCATGGCTGAAGAAACTACATCTCAGATTTCCAACAATCAGTTAATCTTATCTTCATTTGTTGAAAGAGAATGAACATTTCATCTCAGAGCGATGGACACCGGACGAATTGAACAAGAAATCAAAAGAACTCACCAAAACTCGATCGAAGAGGAAGATTGATGAATTGGATCTGGGTTATTTAACAATCATAATCATAATAATTCATCAATCAATTGCTATATAGAACGAATGATCATTCAATTGAGGAAGTTGTATAGAAATCGAAAGATGAAACCAAAATTCTGTTCAGAAGAAATGAACGAACGATTTCTCTACTTAAACTATCAGATTGCACGATATCGTTCACTTTCTTATTCATCCTAAATCAACTTTCATGAATTCTCCTGTTTACAGAAGAAGAAATTCGATTGAAGGCACTCCAAATTATCGGACTCGACAAGACGAAGAGTTGTTAGAAATTGATAAACTAAACATTTTTAAATTCAACTCTTTCAGTCCTCACCATTTGTCCCCAGGAAATACTCTATTTAAGTTTTTATTCGAATTCTTTTTCATATCGAATCTAATTAATATTTAATTCTCCTATTATTTTAGAACGATATTTAACTTTATTGTTACGTGGTACAACGGAGAAGAAATATGTTTATATGAGACTAATTTCAAGTTTAAATTTTATTTTTAATTTATTATTATAATAATTCGTTATCTTTCTAGAATTGGAATTACAAAATGAAGAATTAATTTCTAAACAAGCTTTAGTCGACAGTTCTCACTTGTTTTTGGCAGTGTACAACAACTTCATTTTTAGTCATCTCAAGTGGTGAAGCTGATCGTGAAATGAAATTGATTTACAGACAAATCGATTCCATCCTTAAAAGTTCTTCTTTTTCATATCTTCGTAATTGAATCGTCTCATAAATCATTTCAGCATTCAGTCTAATTCCTAGTCGTATTTTGGCTGTCAAGATCGCCCTAGTTTGTTAGTGAAAGAAAAGATGAATGAAAATGAAGTGAATAATATTTCGTTTCAGTGAAACAAATTGATGATTTGAATAGTAAAATAAATCGAATAAAACTCATGGCACAAGGAAGTGGTCTATTCAAGGAGAAACCGTTACATATATGCACTGACGTAAGCTACGTGTGCAAATCGTCAGCTAAATGTGCAATGGAAGCGTCATGTAAGACAGCAGGAGATCACATGTTTCCCCTTACCCACTCGATCTATGATGAGACGAACGTACATAAAGAAGGAATTAAAATTTTCCCTTCCAAGTTTATTTTCATCCAATTCTCTCAAATTAATCTACTTCATTCATCAGATTAATGAAAAATGTGGGAATACTTTCTTCATCCTACAAAATCGACTCGTTAACTCAAGAACAAATCGACAAGACTCTCGAAGGTAATCATTCGTGGACTCCCGACAATGTCACTCAAATCTTCACCGGTGTCTGTTAGACGTTTTCCATGAAAATATCGTTTCATTATTCCTCGTCGACATAGGTCTCCCATCGTACATAACGGAAATTTCATCGAAACAATTAGAAATTTTGAATAATTCTGGATTGATTGTTGATCATTCATCGATCTTTCCTATTAGTAATCGACTTCCTATCAGTCAATCAATTAAGTTCGACAACTTCACTGGTTTAAGTTGCGCATTGAATAAAACTTGTGCCACCGTCTCCATCGAAATTACTTACGATCGAATTATCACAATCAGCACGAACGCTTCTAGTAATAATGTAAGTCGGTTCAATTTAGGCTGTTAGTCCATTAAACATTCCATTATACTTATTCTTCTTCTCTTAGTCATTGCTCATGACCCAACTAGATCTCATCCACTTCTATGGACATCTGGCGAACAGTTCGACACATATATTCGAGCGAAATCACGTTCATCTCAACCCAATTCTTGTAGACTCTTACCCAACACATTATATGTCGGTTAGATTAATTTATAGAAAGAAGCGAATTTCGTACTATTTGCTAATTTCTAATTTTAACAGAATATGTCACTACTGGTTATGAGACTTGTGATAATTCGTTAGATATGTTGAATCACAAACTAAATCTTACAGGAATTTCTGGAACTGCCAATGCAGGTATTTTTCCATTTCTCTCTTTTTCTTCTTATAATATCTCTCTCAATTTCAGCAATTATCGCCACTTGGTATCAATCGCAAGATATGGGAGAACAATTCAATCGAATGTGGTCGAATGCCAACGCTAAATTTGAAGCATTAACTATGCAACTCATCATCTATTTGAATGAAACGGGAAGTATTGCCGCTTCGTCAGTTCAGTTCACTGGTGTTACACTTGATGAGAAAGAATTATACGAATTCACCAATTGCGTACGTCAAAATCAGACGATCGATATTAATGGCACAGCGACATTCCAGAGTGGCTTCAAAGTGACTGGTCTGGATATATTTAACCTAGCTAAGAAGACACTTGACACTAAGGTCAAAGGTATTTATCCTGTGGAACTACCAGGTGAAGTAGATTTGGATACTTGCAAATTTTAAAGAGTCACCAAAACTCTTATGAAGAATTATTGGATATTGAACTTTTGAAGTAAAGTAACAAACGTATTTAATAATTTCTTTTTAAAATCAAATAAATTTATTTATCTTATCATTCTTTCTGCAATTTCAGTTAATTTAAATTCCTGAACATTAAATCTTAATAATGAGAATTGTTAATATCATTAATATTTATCTAAATAACATTTGACCATTTATGGATTTTGAAAGATAAATTATTTTTTTTTAATTTTTTTAAAGCAATTTGACTAAAATTGTTTTATTTATATTTAACGATATTCTTCTTGTTCGGTATTACCTAATTACTTGTCTGACACTACTTGTGAGATTTCTATTTTGTTTCCCTTATTATTTAATATGTATATTATAAATTGAAATTGATCGTTTTGATGAAGCTTACTTTTGAAATGTTCAACAATTTCCTTCGTGTTCAACTGAATGTGAGGTGAATTTACACGTCATCCATTTTGTTCTGTGATGTGGCATTAAGCCGTTTCAAAATTTGCGCTCTCAACGGTCAACTGTCGATGAGACGATTATAAATATGAAGAATTCAAATTGAAAATTCATTATTTCAATTTACGTTTTGCGCTATTTTCATACAATAGACGAAAGTCGAAAATTCGACGAATTTCGTCATAGGCCCCCTTCCAATAGGGGGGCCTACTGGTTCGATAGGATAGTATCTTCCTCCTTCAAGCAACTGCTCAAGAAGGGGGAAGATACTTTATCCTATAAGAATCGTATGGAACATTGGAAAAAGGATGGAACTCCATCGAGATAAATATACTTGATGGATCGATGAAAATATCAATTGTTCTTTCCAATACCAATAAGGTGGTGGAGGGTCGAAGTATGAAACTGTCAACAATCAATATGAATCTATTATTACTTTTTATTCAATCGATAAACTTTAATAATTTCTTATATAAATAAAATTTTCTTGTATAATATAATTGTACAAACTTTCTGTCGATACGAATGATATATAAGAATGTAAACCATAACGAGAAAAAAGTAGAAATTATTTTCATTAAACACGTCATTCTTATAGATTTTCCCTATACGAAACGTACTTTATATCTACGCACTTAATACGTGTATCAGATACACTAAAAACTATCTTGAAACATAAAATTAAAAAAACAATTTTCTGAAAATATTTTCCGAATGACAAGAAGAAATGTCTATTTAAGAAAGAGAAGATTAAGTTTATAGGAGAGGACGATGTATTCAGATGTAGTTTTATTCAAAACTTATTAATCATAGTAAATATCAGTAAATAATTCGAAAAAGAGGAAAATTGTGGAGTAGAAAATTTCTACTAGAAATAATAATATTTCAGGAATAACTTTGTTTCCGATAACCTAAAAAGGATAAATAATGACGAGTTCTCCTAAAAAGCCACGACTTGAGAGTGACAAAAGGGAATTTACGCATTCCAAACCGAACACAATTAATGACTTGCCTAACGATATTTTAATAAAGATATTGTCTTATCTCCCTGAGCATAAATCGATAGTAGAAAGGTTCAATACATTTCTTTCAATCTCATCAATTCATTGTTGCTTTCGAAAGAGTCTGCAAGAAATGGGATTATTTGTTAAATGATCCACAAGATTGGAAATCGGTTACAATGGGCTCGATTGAGTTACACCAACTGGATGGAATTAAATTATTATATATCGAAAATTTAACTGTCGAGAAGTATAGTGTAAACAGAAAATTGTGTGGTTTCTGGACAAGTATGTTATTCATCAAACGTTTCCCAAATTTGAAAAAAGTTGAAATTAAAGATATTGAAAATTTATTCATCATCGACATAAATTATTCGTCTTTGGAAACAATTATCTTAAAGAACTGTTCGATTAATATAAACCGATTAGATACTTTATTTCAACTGAAGATTTGGACAAAAATCGAATTTGTCAATTGTAATGTATTACCCCATAAATTGAACCACCAGATTTTTATTACCAGAAGAAATGTTAATGAAATTCAAACGTCAGAAAAATAGACCTGAGAAAAAAACGAAATGCTATATCGTACTAGCATTTATTTGAATCCCATTCATCATAATCGTCGATTATATATATCAAAACTTTCACAAACTTACCGATAAATGAGGTAGCATTAAATTAATTTAAATTATTTTTTTTATTGAAGATGTAAATCCCTCCCTACTGTACAAAATTTTTAACAGCAACGTTACTCGTATAGAAAAAATCTATAGAAACAAGTGTGTTGATCGTAACGGTGATTTAATGTTATATTTAGATTAGAAATGGAATTAGATTATCAAAATTGGAAGCAGAATGGAAAAATAGCAGAAAGTTGAAAAGGTGAAGATTTGAACATCCGAAAAGTTCAGAATAGCAGAAATGATAATACAACTGAAAGTGAATGTTTCGACGATCTTATATCCAGAATGAAAACTACTGAGCGAACTAAAAGTTATAATATAATGTTCATATATCTTAATAGTCGGTGAAACTAATTTGTCAAAGAAAAAGTTCAAGTCGAATGTTAAAAAGTCTTATGCCAGTACGTTAAAAGGCGTTAATTCCACACCAGCTCCTATTGATCACTCTTCTGTCAATAATCTGAAAAAAAATGAAAATA
>JALJEE010002464.1:0-22020 GCA_023231475.1 Seison nebaliae | reverse complement strand
GTATTGCACATGCATTTAGAAACTCGAACAATTTATTGTTATTCTCTTGAATCTTTGATATTTTGTTCAATAATTCTTTATGATCTTTTTCGATTTTCAATAAAAATTCTAAATATTCATTTAATAAGTTTAATGCTCTTCGTTTTAATTTCTTCTTCTCATGATGGCGGTGTTTCCCCAATTCACCATCAGCGAGAAAACATTTTCCACAAATTTCTTCAGAACAATTCGAACAGTAAATATCCTTGAATTCTTCGTGAATTTCACAATACATAATTAATGATTGTTTAGGATAAGAATATAAGAAAATGTAAAATTTGAAATAATAAAATTTATGTTTTTATAAAAACTTATAAAACTTCTGCTATAAAACTAAATTATCACTCTTGCTTTTATAATAATGACTCTATATAAATGACAATATCGTTTATTCTCTGTTTCCCAATCGAACAACTTTATATATTTTAATTTTGTTCGGTATATCCATACCATTTATTTATAATTATCGTAACCATAGTCGTAACCATAACAGCAATTGAGTGAGAAAAAAAACAGTTGGAAAATGAGTTTGTTCTTAAGAGATAGCTGAACGCTAAGGGTATACGGAGCGGTACTCACCCTCGTTTCAGTTCACCCTCTTCTCTATTTTCGGAGTGAAACTCACCCTTAATAAAACTCGTCAATTTAGTTGGAGTTCGGAGAAGAACTCATCTGATAAAATAGTTATATTAACTAAAGCTAATTTTAAGAGTTTATTAATAGTTTAATATATATTGATTTATTATTTATTATATTTATTAGATTAATAAGAAATATTTAACAAAATTAATGTGGGTGTCGTCTTAAATGTTCAATCCATAAAAAAATGATGAACATCTTGAGATAATTTTATATCGCTGTTGGTGTATATAACATACTGGGCTTCGTCTACAGTAGCCTGAACTTTGATTGCCGATTGTCGGCTTCGTTCCTTGATTTTTCTGACTTTACGTTCTATCGTAAGAGGTAAATAATTATTCTTATAAATAAAATATTAATTTTTAATTTATTGGAAAAAGTCCACTGTCTTTCTAATAATAAAATCCTGAAACTGATGAATTTTCTAATAAGATGATAATTCCTTTTGAAATTTAATTATAGCAAAAAAAATTGGTTATTCTGTTCTTACATTATTATAAATTATACTACAAATGTTGTAGATATTCTTATGATATTATATGATATATATATTGAATTATAATATGTCATAATGAAAATTAATTTTATACTCAAATTTATACAATTGTTGAAAATTTAAGAATTATGAATGTTGATCAGATGTTTAACCATAAAATCTACCTCCAATCTTTTGCCGTGGTGGTTCTTCTGTGGGCTGTCTCGTTTCGACTGAAGAACTTCGTTTATTAGTTTTCTTCAGTTTTTTCAAATGTCGCTTCGTAATAAAAAAATCAGCTTCTAAATCGTCGGTGGCATAAGCTCTTGAACACATCAAACCAAAAGGAATATGCATTGAATTAATATTAATATCCTCATTTGTCCTCGAGGGAATTGATGGTAACACATCGTTAACAATCGACGGGTTAGTAGAAAATTGAGATATCGATTGATTTACACTATAACCGACGAGAAAACTTGTCTCATTTTGATGGATGGGAATGATATGTCCTTCATCTAATTGTCGTCGAATTCTTTGAGACATTTCCACAGATCGATTAATGTTAGTATTATTGATGTTCTGCAAACGATGGTAAGACAAATCATGAGTTCTACCTAGAGAAACTGTGGAAGGCAGATGTAAATTTTGTGGTAAATGTCTAGAGTTCATTGTTTGTTCATTTGTTTGTGGTCTATGTTGTAATTGATATCGTTGTTCAAATTTTTTCAGAATCGCTTTAATTGAGAAGATTATGTATCGATAATTGATCAATCTCGATAATATGAATATTATGCAAATAATTATTGTAAAGACAATGAATGTTTTATGAACATCTTCATAGAAGTCATGTTGATTCTGTTTCTTCTTTTCATCTAGAATCGAGCAGTATGGTACATATTCCAATTGGGAATCTGGGCGAAGGAAATTATTCAAAAAGTTGAAACTATAGGAAAATAGAAATTTAACATTTTCTTGTGGATTTACCCACGTCAAATGTTAGGAAAGATGTACTTGAATCAATATATACCCTAAACAAAAGATTTCCAATTGAATTTCTTTTCTTTAAAACGAGAAAATATTTTATAAACGAAAATCGATCAATTTAACCACAAGATTCAACATATTCTGTGTCGCTAAACATAGATCACTATCCGCATTATAGAGTATGGATACTGAGTCAAATCCATTTTCTTTACGCCTTTCATCGTTTAAGTGAATTCTTTGAAATCTTATTCTTTTTTGTTTCTGATTCCATAAGAAAATTGGTGTTGTTGGACTTTGTTGGAACTGGGAAAAGGAATTGTATAATAATATGAGCATAATATGATAATCGTACGTATAATAACTGTAAACAATGTGATCGATATATCAGAATTATTCATTTCGTAAGGCGATTGGATATTCCAAATTTGCTGTGTATCAATTGCATAACTTATCAACAGAATTTCATCATATTTATTGTTTAACGTCATATTGATGAATTGTTTCGCAGGAGCATATCTTTTCATTCGAATTACTTCGTCTTTTTCATATTTAGGAATCGATTGTCCTCTTTCCTTCATCAATTCACTTGACCATAACCATTTTCGAATTAACATAAAAAGCAAAACATTCGAATTTTGTACTTTTCCATTATTATTCTCATCGAATGTAATCCATTCACAATCATTTTTTAAATTTACATCATTCATCACCAGAAAATGATTCGTTTTACATTGAAATGCTCGAACTACTTCTTCGCTTAATATTCTCCCAAAAACTGTGAACAATATCACGTAATATAATCTAACGAACATTATTTCTATTTTGACAATTTATTCAATCATTTATGATTAATTCCTCCTATTGAATGACGTCACACCAATACTTATTAGTATTTTGATAGTAAATAAATAAATTTAAAAAAATTGAAATTTATTTATTAAGAAACAAATAAAATGGTTCAATAATGTCGTTCATGTCTAAAGCCAAATCCGTTAATGTGTTTGTTAAGGATAATGGAAATGATAAAAGATAATATGATCCAGATAGGACATCTTTTCGATTTGGGAAACGGATATAATTCTTGAAATCCGAAATTAATTTTTGCTCATTTCCATTTACCCATAATTCAGACAGGTCCAATTGAAGTCGTTTACCAATTTGAATCAAATTCTCATATATCTGATAATCTTCATCTGTAAACTGTGTTTTGGGCAATTGAAATAAATTTAAAGACAATTGTTCTCCAATTCTCCCTAGGAAATTTGGATGGATGACCGAAAGAACTTTTTTGTAGCAGTTTAAACTCTCTTTCTCCCAAACATCCAAAGAATGATCCTCTTGAATAAATTCGGTGGAATTATTTATCAAAACAAACATTTCTTCGAATGACTTTATTGCAGTTTTTGATTGAAGATTTCCTTTATTTCCATTAAACGCATTCCATTGAATTAATTTATCCACGACCATACAGAAACCACCAAGTAAATTTGGATCATTTAATATCTTTAATAAACTATGATTGATAACATCATTAATTTCTATTATTTCTCTTTCATAAAATTGTTTAGCATCCGAAATAAAAGGAGAATAATAATCTAATAAAATTAAAGAAAATATTATTATAAAAGTTCCTTATAATAGTCAAACTGTTTTCATATGGTAATGACATATAATAAGGCAATAAATTATCGGAATCATATTGTTCATCTAAATGATTAATGTCAGATTTCCAAATACGACAACGAATCTGAATTTCTATTTATGTTCATTTTTCATAGAAATTTAAAAAGAAAAAGAAATGTGAGAAAAAAACCTTTTGCATCTAAAATATTTAAAATGTGTTCAGTGATAAAAAATTCTTGGAAAATTTTCGATAGATTATCATTGATTACATTCTTCTCCAGATCATGTTGTTGTTCGATCACACAATTAGAGAGTTTCGTTATATTGATCATATCTTCTTTCTTCCAACAATAAAGACAAAGAACTAAATCTGGATGTAATTTCACAAAACTTGTGTCGTTCAAATATGAATCTAGAAAGAGTTCAATATAAAATATTAAACGAAAAATGAATAAACTTCCATATTTCTTAAACAAGTTTCTCAAACGATTCACAAAATGAATCCAATTCATTTTCTGGAATTCTTCATAAATTTTTTCCGTTGCTTTAGCCCAAAAAAACGACTGAGCTCCAATCGATTGATTATTAACCAATTTAACAACATCAATAAATAATGGGAATTGTCCTAAATGAATGGTGATGAACAGTTTAAAAGAATAACTAACCTTCCGGTGTTTCGAACATGACATTTCTCTTAAATATATTCATCGTCATTCGCGAAATGAGAAAAATGAATAAATTATTTTGTTTGGAATTGTTTTATCGTAATCGAAAGATTAATCAATTATATAACGAGGGAGGTAATAAGAAATTTATTGAAGTTTTCTCCTGCTATTTATGCACAATTACCTACCAAATAAATTCTATCGATCAATAGAATTATGTGAAGCGGAAATTGTTATTCAAAAATTATTCGACAAACAAAGAAACTATTGAAAATATTGACGGACATCCATGAAAGTGCTCCTCAATTTCCGATTAGGTGAATGTTTAAGGACAAAATTTATTTGGATATAAAATAAATAAAATTTTCTTATTTTCTTTTTTCAAAATGTTCTCCTTCTTAATAATAGAAATCTCCTTAAGATGAAAGATTCGAGGGTAGCAATATCGGCTTTTCCGAATTCTTTTCAGTTTGTCTTTTTTGTTTCCTTTTTAACTTCTCTTCTTTATTCTTCCGGATTTCTCTCAAGATGTTTTCTGGTAATGGTAAAGAATGACGAACCATAGCACCATATAATCCGTATTCTAAAATAAAATGTATTAAATAATAAATAATTAAATATTTAAATTCTATTAACCTGCCATCACCGTAGCTTTACCCCATTTCTGTTCTTTTTTCCTCCATTTAGCACGACGATTTTGAAACCAAACCTGAAACATTAAATAGAAATGATGAAATTTAATAAATAGTTTGAACTTGAATACGATCTTCTGCCAATTGTGTATTAAGAGATAAAGTCTCTCTTGTTGTTACATCTGGATAATGTGATTCTTGAAAAACCCTTTCTAATTCTTCCAGTTGATTTGCAGTAAAAATTGTACGACTAAATAAAGATTTAGAATTTGAAAATAATTGAAATTTTGAATGTTGAGTAGAAAAAATTATTTTCACTTAACAATAAACTGTTAAAGAATCATTAAAAGTTAATACCTAAAAAAGTGGAGTATAATTTTCTTATTTGAAGCTCAAAAAAACATTTTTTCATAATATTTAAACTAAATCATCTTCTGAATCTCAATAAATATTTATGATATAATACACTCCATTGATATGCTTTAAGGCTGCATATAATAGAGCATTGATATTTTCTGTGTGCGGAATGAAACTTTGTCCTCTTCTTATTGTCAATGATTAAATAAATAAAATAAATAAATAGATATTCTTAATTTATTCTTTAATCTTTATCTACGATAAAAGGGTGCTTTCTATCGGTAATCTAATGACAAAAAATAGTTAATATCTACTTCAAATACTATATTATATATTTTTAATGAAAAATTAGAGTAAAACTTAAAAAATGTTTCTTACACTATTATCAATAAAATGAAGAATATTGACCCTGTTCATATTCATTATACTTTAATTAGGAAATAATATTTTAATAAATTGAGATAAATTTTATAAAAATCAATTCGGAATTAAGGATCCTACTGTGCGTTTAACAATAAGCATGGAAAATGGAAAAAAATGATCAAAATTAATATACCAAACATGTAATACGTACAAATTGTATATGTTACGTATAGTGTGGAGCGAGAACGTATATTTTGTTCAAAAAATAGAACAATCAATCACATTTTATGAACATATACAGCCCTATCTCAATATGGTGCCCTGATATGGCGTAATAACTGAATTATAATTTCACCTTATTATTACTTTTATGGGTAAAACATCATTTTCGATTAGACCTTATTCGACGTATTCGATAGGTATTCGACAACACCTTATTATTACTTTTATGGGTAAAACAACAAGCTGAATTCCCAACCTGTACAAACGAAAATTTTCCGGACATTTAATAGACTTGCTAACTAACATCAGAACCCAAAACATGCCAACTTCTGCCAACTCACTAGATCTACTATCTGAGTAGTATACGTATTGATGGAACAAAAGAAATCGCAATTTGGGTAATATTCAAACTTTTCTAACTTATGACCATTCAATTTCCTTTTAACCGGAAGACAAATATTACGGAAGAAACCAGATTGAAAAAAGTGTCTTGTCCGTTATGGTAACACTTAATGGAAATTTTGAGAATAATAAAAGGAGTTAAGACTTAAAAATTTTGAAGGGAGGACGCGAGGGTCATATAAAAGAACCACAGAAAAATATTTCATATTTAATGGTTTTTCTCCATTGGTTCTTTTTGCTATGTGAGTGCTTATTCTTACTGACAACCTAATGCGTATGGCAATTTTTTCAATATTAAAAAAGAATAACCTATTTCGTTTTGGAGATATTGGACAGTTTGATTTCTTTTTCCGTTTACCAATTTCTTGTTTAATGTTTGGCATGTTGTTAGATACTGAATCATTAGATGATTGTTTTTGATAAGGAATAATATTGGATATCGATGAGAAGCTTTTATTGACGATCGGTAATAGTTCTTTATTTAAATTATTACGAAAATGATTCCAACATAAGTCCAGATCGTTCTTCTCTTTACGATCTTGATCTATAACACTGATATTGTGATTAATATGGATGTTATTAGTATTATTGTTTGGTAAAATAATATTGGAATTTGGTAGAAGTAAATTATTATGAGTACCATTAGGATTATAGTCCTTCGTATTCATTTGAACATAATTGAAGAGATTGTCGAGAACATTCTTGCTATTGGTCGTTTGATAATTCGATTTATCATTAGGATAAAGCGAAGATGGTTTTGGCCAATCAGTAAAAGGTATCAATGGTCGTTCAGAATTGATTTCACTATTATTGGATGAAATATTCGCTTTCGCATGTGATGGAGTAATTTCATCATGAAGAATTTCGTCGATATTAAAACGATTTGTTCGTTGTCCGCTTACAAGCATTCTCTTAACTTTCTAAGTCTTTATCGATGTTTCGATACCTCGATATTATTTATTGGAATCACTGACAAAAATAGATGTTTCTAA
The DNA here is from genome assembly GCA_023231475.1 of Seison nebaliae. NCBI lineage: Eukaryota > Metazoa > Rotifera > Pararotatoria > Seisonacea > Seisonidae > Seison > Seison nebaliae. Next base: position 14,624 of record JALJEE010002464.1, on the reverse strand, counting down.
TTTGAATGAAAATTATGGGAATTAACGAATGAAGAAAATTTGAATGTTCCACCATTAATGGAAGTGTTAAATTTGGGATAGGAGAAGAAGATTGCTTCTAACAAATTATCGCTTGCCAACTTTCGAAAACAGCACGCGACTGTTGATACTTGATGGAATGAGAAAATGGAGATTATGTTGATGAATTAAAAATATTCTTAGAAAATTGAAATAGAATGATAATTCATTGATTGATTATGAAATTGGGAGATTTGAAGGATGAGTTCGTCAACGTCCCCCTGGTGACTACATATCGAGTGTAATTGAACAGTTGTTGAATTAAAGAAGGAAGAATATTTGGAAAGTTTGGTGGTGTAGTAAGAAGTAATCAGAACTACTTGAATTCGTCTTATCGTTCTTCTTTTTACTTGAACGATTTGGATAATAAGATGATCATCTAACCTGATTCGTTTATCTTTCATTAGTCTCTCAAGAAGATGCATTGGAAGTGGAAGAGAAATAGAAGAAGAAAAATAATAATCTTATTAGACTATCCAAATATATAAATATATTTAGATGTTGTCTTCCTATGATGATGGGAAAGAAAAACGATCGGGAAATGAGTTAATTGTCATATCTACATTAACCTATTATCAGATCGAAATCTATTATCGTCGAAGGAACTTGATCGATCAATTATCTTTTTCGGCAAAGATTGACTCTCCGTCATTCCATTTCAAAATTTTTACACAAGATTTTCATGTCTCCATTTACATAATGTGATCGATTAAGAGCTGATCACATAATAGATATCGAAGTCTCCTACAACTATTCTGTTTGCATCATCTTCCTTCCATTTTCTTTTTTGAAGGAAAAATCGGATAATTAGAAGTCAAAAATTAGTCTACCATTTTAGTTAAGGAGATACGGATAAAATTGTCAGAATGAAAACGAAGAAAAGGTAGTTTATTCCGTTAAAATTCTGATGTCGAGTTTCTGAAAAATATGTGAAGAATGAAATCCTATAAAAAGGATCGGCAATTTCATTATTATTTCAATATTATTATTATAGGATGATAAATGAACTTTCAAGAAAATTATTTTCAATATAAGAAAATTTAAATAATAAACATGAAATTCCAGATAATATTGTACCGTTATTAGCTATAGTTAATAACTAGAATATATTTCCAATATAACTATTTGGAATCCATGAAAATTTATATTATTAAAAATAATTCTCGAAGAAATAATAATCGAATCAGATGTTCAAATACAAATTTTTCAAAATCCACATATCACCATTTTGTTCGAATGAACTAAAATTTGTTCGTATTCTTTCGGACAGCTCTAACTGTGGAACTGGATAATTTTATTTATTGTCTAAATGATGGAAACGAAATAAAATGTAAACGATTAATAATAAAGCGAAATATGAAGATTGAGAAGTATGGGAATGGGAGAAAGTGTTAGATATGAAACAGTCAACAAGAAAAGAAGAATAATAGGCATCAATTATTTTCAAAAATTTTCTTCAACTTGTTCAGTAGCATTAGGCAAAACATTGAATTGTCGCTACCAACAAAAGAAATGGAGGAAAATTAGAATCATAAAAATAACAACACTCGAAATATTTTACAAGATGTCAAATCTGATGAACGATTAACAGCAACTGCCTGAACTAATAATGAGCGACGACGAAGAAGGAAAGTAGATTAAACGACACATTCTGTAAATCTCTTAATAAGAGGTACGATTTATGAAGAGAATTCTTTAATAAAACAAGTAGTTGGTGAGACCGACAACAGAACGTTAAGTTAAGAAATAAGAATTCTAATCAATAACTCTTATCAGTCAATTGCCGTTAATCGAAATCTGAGTCAGTAGAATGAGTAATGTCGATTTATGAATTAGAGTCAATTAACGACATCATGTTTAATTGAGCGAGCAATACACACCGATAACAATAACAAATATGATTTAGATTCACTCAGCACAATTATTCCATAGTAGAAGAGATAAACAGTTTGATGAATCAATCACCTACTCTACCATCAAACACTACTATGATTTTTTAACTAAAAATTTTAATACATTTTTATTTAGATAATTTACTTTAATCACAATAAACATTCGATAATAATCAAGATGCATAGTGGAATGATTGGAAGAGAAGATACGAAATTAGTCCAACTTGAAAGGGCACGAGTTGAATCTCAAACATCTAATTGTGGCAACATAGTCAACTAATTCAATATAGTTTATCTTATCCTACTCATATTTTACGTTTACGGGAAAGTTCATTCTTTTCGTTCTGATTGGAAAAGAAAGAGTGGGAAGTAAACATGTAGAAATGCATTACGGATGTACTATATTCCTAAACCTTATTCCAAACAATATTATGATTATTAATCATTTCCCAAATCAGTTTGAGATTTTTTGCGTTGTGCCAATTCTATGCAGCGGAATTTCTTTTAGCAATTATACTCAAGTAAAGTGCTGTGTAGTAGGTCTAGGTGTCGAGTAATAGCTACTAAATCTACCGATATGCATTCATAATGAAGCCTATTTCTTGCGTGAGGGTGACTTATATTTTTGCTAGTGACAAGGGACAATCGAATTACAATCATTAAAATCTTAAGCAGTAATGAGCAATGTTAGTGTTTACTTATTCCTTCCTAATTGCTAATGAAATTCGTTCGTGCCACAACGTTGAATGTGTCAAACGAAGCTTCTTGTTATCACCTGGAGAATAATTGTCGATCACTCATATTTCACAATTTCGGTCCGAATTCTTATTTGATCAATTGCTGACATGTAAAATTGAATTCATTTCTATTAAATTCCAATTATTCCTATTACTAATTTCTCTTCAGTCTAACTACAATCGGTACCACTGGTCTACAAAATACATTTTCACCAACTCTATTTTACTCTTAACAATTCCTATTTTTTCACAACTTCTTTTTCATAAAAGAAAACATTTCTTACTAAAAACATTAAAAAAAACAATAAACGATTCTTAGACAAATTTCAAAAGGGATAATTATATTGTAAATTTCAAGATTAATAATATAAATCTTCAGTTTCGATGGAAAGAATAAAAAATTAATTAATTAAAATTTTCGCTATCGGTTCCTCAGATGCGATAAGTTTAATCTCCAAAGTTTAATATATTTCAATAGTAGAATAATGAAAAAAAATTTAGAAATTTTCAAAGGTTTTCAAAAGACTTGGAAATAGATTAAAATTTAGCTGAATAAAAATAATGGATGAAAATAGAAAATTATTTGGAAAAGACATTGTAAGATTATTGCAAAATAATTCGAATGAGTTAACTTTATTATTTTGATTCTGAAAAATTAATCGATTCACAATTTAAAGTCAATTCTATAGTATCAGTTGTGATGGCAATTTAGGCACTTGGAGTAGCTTCGTAGAAGATAAATTCTTTGAGACAGATTTATCAGCCGACGAATGTTTTTCCATTACTCCGTACGTTCGACTTTGTTTACTTTCTGACTTGTGAGAAACTACTTATAATTTTTAGTGTCCTGACTGTGTGTTAGTTGGGGGTGAAGGATTCGTGAAAGCGATTCAAGTGAATCGTCGTGAGAATTCTGCTGCAATATATTCCATATATCAGTGTATGAATACTATATCAGCATTGGAATCGAATGATGAATTTATTTTTGGATCTTTCAAGTTTTTTTCTTAATTAAATTTTTTCCTTGCAATTTGGATTTAAAGTGAATTTCAAATTATTCAAATATCTCGTAAATTTATTGACGAAAATGCATTCAGCGATCAATATGATGGACATAATTTACAAAAGATTCTTCAAGATGAAGACTCGTTCACTTATCATGGTCATACGTCCAACATTTTGTCAATAGCCTTAATTGGAAATGGAAAACATTTTGTTAGAAAATTTATCAATTTCAAATCAATTCACTTTTCAGGCATCATCGTCATGTGATGGTAGTATTCGATTATGGTGTTTTCGTAAGAAGACATCTTTAAAAGCTTTACATTATTTACCAAGAATTTCTTTCTATTCATTCAATACAAAACATCGAGCGATTGTTTGTGTGACGAATGAAATTGTCTGTATTCCCAATAATACGATTGTCGAGTTTTATGAAATGGAAGAAAACAAAATGAAGAAAATCAAAGAATTAACCGATCGAACAATAACACAAGTTGCACCATAAAATAAATTAAATGAAATTAAGTCATAAATTTTTTTCTCTTAGGCGATCAACATTGCAAAATTGAATGACATCGGGACATTGTTAGCGATCGGATTGACCGATGGATCATTATATGTTTTCCAATATGATAAATTGAAATTAATTGAAAAGTTCAAAAAATTCTCAAACATAATTATTTTCATAAAATTCAAATTTTTTAGATTTAATAAAGATCATTCTTCAATTATGGATATAATTTGGGGAGATGATGATTCCACAATATTTTATTCAAATAATCAGGTTTATAAATTCTCCAAAATTATCCACAATTTTTCCTTTAGGGTATGATAATGAAATGTTGCGTCCAAAGTAGAAGTAAATCAGAAATAGTAAAAGGTTTGTTTAATTCTTCTTAAAATCATAAAAGAATTATTAAATATGTCGATGAATGTCAGACGATTGTGATACTGGAACATCTTTAAGTGAACTGAAGAAGTCTTTGGGATTCCCTTCTCAAACTGTTGACGATATTAATAATTATGATGATTTCTTCTGTAACGAAGATGGCAATGAGAATAATTCGTCATTCATCGACGATTCAAAAGAGAAAAAGAAAAAGAATCGAATAATATCTGATGATTTTGATATGGAAGAAGAAAATTCTAAAACAAGAGACGGAGAAAATAATGAGAAGAAAAAGTTGTTAGAAGTAGATCGTAGTCCATTGATGGATTATGGAAGGATTGGAATGGAAAAAATGAAAAATTACGTCGAAAATATGATGAAGATAAATGTGCGGAAATCATTTATTTCTGGATCATTTCCAAGAAATGGAAATGAAAAAATCATGAAATGGAATTCGATAGGACAAATTATAATGTATTGGAATGAGAAGAATGGTCAACAATCACCATCGATCGATATAAACTTTTTTGATGTATCTGTTCATCATTCGATGATTCGAACTGGAAAAAAAGTATTTGGGAAAATTGTAGGTAGAATGAAAGACGATGCCAATATGAGTGAACGATGGTTAAGACATGCTTCCATTTATGAATTGGCTGATATTTCAAAAACTTGTTATGTTTTGGCATGTCCATTCAAAAAGAAAGAAGATAATGAGATAAAACATGAGAAAACTGATGGAGATAATGATGATGATGATGATGATGTTTTAGATGAAGAAGATGATTTTTATTTTTTGAAATTGGATGACGAAGTAGATGATGAAGAAGAGAAATTGAAGAAATCGAAAGTTAAAGGAACACCAAGTCAATTGTGTTGTGTGAGTTTTGGTGGAGGTAACCAAAACGAATGGAGAATGGCAATGAATGACGATGAATCGATCATTCAAATCCGTTGTAATGAAGAAGTGATCGTTTGTGTAACAAATAAGAATAATCTTAGAATTTTTACACGAAGTGGAATCGAAAGATGTTGTGATATAATGAAATTGACTGGTAATATTATTTCGTTGACAATCAGTTCTCTAACTGAAAATGATTTCCATCAAACTCATTCTAATCCGTTAACGAAACTATCGATGTTATTCGAACCTGAAGGATCGAATGAGATGAAAATGGATATTTATGAAATTCCATCAAAATTATATTTTGGTGACAAAGATATCGATCCATCATCTTATCAGATGTTGATGAGTTGTCGTAAACGATCAAATATTTTAATTCCAATTGAAAAAAAAAAGAATATCATTTGGATCGGTTATTCACCATCCGAATTATTCTATTTTTTGAATGAAGATTATGAAATATTTTTTTATAGTTCTATTCGTGATGTTTTCATTAAAGTTATCGATTTGAAACAAATTTCAAAGTCATTCCAATTCTATCCTATCTCAATCAATGATTCTCTCCAACGAGGATTACTATATGGAATTTTTGGTGAAATGAATGAAAACGAATATTGTGTAGTAAATCGATCATCTATATTAAAATCATATCCGTTACAATTAGATCTCGTCCAAAATCGACAAGGTAATGAACTAGAGGAATTATTTCAAAGTTTCTGGTCGAAATATTTATTTGGAATTGAAGCGATGTCGTTAAAATCATTATATGTTCCATTAGTATCTGATTTTTATAATGGAAATGATCGATCGAAACAAAATGAAAATTTATTAAAGATTTTTAATGAACTTTCTAAGAAGAAAATGTTTGAAGAAGCAAAAGATTTAACTAAGCTCATGGATCAACAAACAATGAGTCTTGCTAAGAAATTTTCGATCAAAACTAATAATTATCAATTGTCTTCATATCTGGATGAATTGTTGAGAAAAAGGAAGAAAGAAGAAGAGGAAAGATCAACTCTTATATCTCAGAAATATCGGAAATCTGTTTGTCTTCCAAATGAATTCGATAAATCGATAACTGAGAATAATTATGATAAAAAAATGAGGGACGAACCAATATCTCAAATTTTACAGCCGAGAATTTCAAAAAGAAAAAAATATCAAACAAATCTTATTGCTACACAATTATCTGATGATGAGTCACAGATGGAATCGAATAATGATACATTCGATTGGTCTAGAACGGAAGGTCCATTATCATCAACACAAACTACTAAATCGACTACTAACATCTTATCATCACTTACTTCAACCATTTCCTCCACTAACTTACAGAGATCTAAACGGAAGGCAAATTTGTTAAATGATTTAGATTCTATTGCGAGTGGAAATCCTTCCAAAGTTTCTAAATCTGTCAATGTTCAATCTGATTGTGATTTGAAGGAAAATCCAAATGATGATATTAAAATTAAGAAGGAAAAGGAATCAGCATTTTCCGTATGGTTGAAAGTATCGAAGAAACAACTGGATAAAAAATACGAAGAAGAAAAATCGTCGAAACCATTCAAAGTTTTTGCGTTTTCCCAATTTAGAAATATTTCAGTAGAAGAAAAGAAAGTTTATAATTATTCTTATTTCTTTTTTTAATTTTTTTTTCTATTTCAGACGTTTGCTAAAGAAGCTGATAAGGAGAACAACCGAAATTTATGAAATTTTTAAATTGAGAAGTAAAAAATAAATTTGAATGAAATTCTTACCATTAGTTTGTTAATAACAATAAATATTTAGTATTAGACTATTTCATTATGTTTTTTTAAATAAATCAAATGTTTGTTGAATAAAATTTGAAGTTAATGAAAATAACGTTTCGAAATCGAGTTTCAGATTCGAAAAGGAAACTAATTCAATTTATTTTTTTGAAACTTTTTTCTTTCTTTCTCTTATTGACATTATCAGCAGGAAGATAAGATGCCTGAAGATAGTTACGTAGTGAATTTTTTTGAGCAAACATTCAAAGGAATTAATGATTTGATGCAATTCCTTCAATATATTAATCGGTCTGGTGAGGGAGTGTTACCGCCTTCAGTTCCACGACCAAAAGCAGCTGAGAAAGAATTTATTGTTCGTTCTATTCAACACGAAGCTGTCATGGATATGAGGGATTTGGCACGATGTCGAGTTCTAAAATTTGCCGTTTTAGCTGATCAAATTACCAGAATCATAAGATCCACAGATTCCATCAAATGGGTATATGGTGATTCGAAGTGTTTAATTGACATAATAAGCAGAAATCGAATGAGATCGTTAAGAGGAAGATTCGAACAAATTAAATGTGAAATTTGTAAACCGACAAGTAGATTTATATTTGATATTGTGGAGCATATATTATATACAATCGATCAAATTTATTCAATTTTGAGACGTTGTAAGAAAAAATTTACTCACGTCGAAATATCTTTAATAGAACCACATCTCTTGAAACTTCAAGCATTATACGTTCAATTGGCAGCAGTTTTTCCTAGTCCCATAACAATTCCTTCCTTCAAATGTAAAGGGAGACATCTATACGGAAATTGGGAACAACGAAATAATTCTGCTGTCCAAGAAGAAAATGTTTATGTCGCTGATACTCAATTTAGTCGAAGATCGAATAGTCCAGAAATCATTCAAACCAATTCCGCATATAATAATAAAGTATGTCAGGCACCAAATGCGTTGAATGAAGCATTTGATCATCCCAGTCAATTATATTCTCCTCCCTCCCAAAATAGCGCACACACTCAACAAGATAATAACAAAAGTCAACGTCATTCATACCAAGATCAAGTTTTCCGGCAAACAACGCATAATAATATGCCGCCGCAGAATGGAATACCGACTTATAATTCAGTTCCGGCTCAAAACCCAATGCCAACGCATAAGGGAATGCCAACGCATAATGGAAATGTAGAACAATATGAAATTCATGATATACATCCTCGTCATAGTCATAGCGTTTCATCGAAAGGCGCAGGAATAATAAACTCAATATTGAGTTTTATTTTTATTGTTATCCTAGCAGTATCTATCGGATTATTGTTAAGAAAAATAGAATATGTAAGGCTTTTTATTAATTATATCAACTGTTTTTTCACCCAAAGAATTTGTTCTTTAAACGATATCAACTAACTTTCCTTTATATTTCTTTATGACTCCTAACTAATATACATACATATTTGTTTCATAAAACTTATTGCATAATTGTTATTGCATAAAACTTAGTGGTCTACGCACGTTCCACGCATATATGCGAAACAATGTACCATTTGGTTAGAATTTTTTGGATATGAAGTTTGAGTTCGATAGAAATATTTGTTTAAGCATATGAAAGTTTTTAAGTAGACTTTTTAATATTAAATTATCTATGTGGGATATACATATGTAAGACTGTTTTTGGTATTAGTGGAATTCAAGTTTAACAGAATGGAGTATTGATTTAATGGACGTTTCTTTAATAGATTTTGTGAATATAAATAAGACGTTTCTGAGTTTGTTAAGGAGGATGTTGTTGTTGATAGTATTTTACGTATATAGTAGTTTGTTGAGATGGGAGATATCAATGAATTTATTGATCAGTTTGTAAACTTTGATTATTTTATTCGAAATGAAACGAAATTTACGGAACTCGTTATTAATTTTGAACAATCCAATTGAGAGGATGTTGTCGAAAACGATAAAGCACATATTATTGCACATTAATGGTGATTAATGTATAACAGGGTTAAGTAATTCGTTGAAGTAAGAAATCGATGTCTTCATTCTCGATTTGGATGTTGGGGTTCGATTGAGTGATGTTGAGTAAGTTGTTCGTATCTTCTTTCAGTATAGAAATTTGTCGATGGTGTTACGGTTGTCCGACATGATTGAGATTTGAATGAATAGGAATTTAGGAAAGAATTTAGAGAATTTTTAGGTTCTTTAATACTAGGTATTAAGTACGTACTAGGTATTAGGAGTCTGATAGTGGTCACCACGAGAAAATAGAGTATAACTGTTTAAAGACTAACTAACTATCAAAAATAATTTAAAAATTGATAGATAGATTTCATAAGATAAATCCAATAAAATATATTCGTTTAATAAAGAATAAGATGTAGATTCATAGAGTGATTCATGTAATCATAACAAAGTAAATTAAAGTAACGAATATCAATTTCATGAAGATAAAGCGATGACATATTATTTCAAGTTGAGACGACAGTATATCTGATTGAACATGTAACACAACTATTCAATAGTTGTAACAACTCTTAATAGTTGATGACGGATAAGAATATATTTTGTAATCAAAGAGAATATGATATGATAAGAACAATGAAGATAATGGAACTAAAATGATGTATTGATAGGAATAATTGAAGAAATAGAGAAGAAATCATGCTGTAAAGAAGAAAAGGTGACTTTAAGTGAACATGAAACGAATATATGATAGAAAGAAAATAATAAAATTAGATAAATGTTCTATGCATAGACGATATGGATATAGTCAATCGACGAAATTATTGCTCTTTCATCTATTCAGTGGCATAATATCGTTGTTTAATTTTTACATAATCATAATATTCTCATTCAAATTTCGAATAAGTTTCTTTCAAAACAAATTGGAAGAGAAATTCCAATTGACAATGAAAAGAATTTCATCTACGCTTCCCCCTCATATTATCATGAAGTGAAGGACAAAAATTAGAGAAAGAAATGAATCAAGCAAATGATCGTTAACAAAACTAAAAAAAAAGTTTTTATCGGGATTTGATGAATTGTATTTCTACTAATTGAATTTTCCAGAAAAACGGAAATTGTGGAAAATGAATAGCAGGAAAATTTTAATCTAAACAATATATGTCGGTAGTCTTTTGTTTTGTCTCATTTGAGTTCGACTTGAAGAGAGTAAATTTGAAATAATTCGAAATTGTCTGAGAAAATAAGGAAAGAACTTTCACGATTTAAGAAATTGATAGAAATATCTGCATTGCCTTCTTTTATTATGACTGCTTGGAAGATGATTATTTTCGAATTATTCTAACGAAAATATGTCCATTGAATAACGGAAGATGATAATAATTTTGTGATTAGAAAATGAAGGAGGAAAAGATTGTGAGACAAATTATGGAGTTGACAGTAAAAACATAGTAAAGGAGAAATGATACAAGAAAGAAATATTTTGAAAAATCAGTAAATTTAGTCGATTTCCTCCAGAAATATTTTCCTCAAAAAATATTTCAATATGAAACGCTCATTCGAAACGGATGAAGAAAACGAATGGGAATTTTCATGAAATAAGGAATAATATTTATTGGCATTTGTTCACCGGAGAGAAATGCTTCAATATATATATATATATATGTATCTATTGTATATATTATGTATAAGTATATCTTCTTTCATGAAATGGATTCCTTCTTTCTTTTTATGAATATAAAATTCGTAATATCTTTCACAGTCTCATCATTTCAATTCAATTCAAAAATCTTCTCCTTCTCATCATTTTCTTCTTTCGTACTAAAAACGTTATTTCGCTTTCTTTCCTCCTTTCCTCTTCTTCCTTATACCATTAGCACTTTTTTGTGATTGTTGTTGTTTGTTGTTGGGTGAGTTAGTTTCATTTTTTGAAGGAGATTTCTCTTCGAAACTCGTATCCATAACATTCACATTTTTAATACTGGATTCGGATAAAACGTCTGAACAAATCGAATTATTTTTGCTGCGTGATGAAGCTGGATAAGATTTGCCCTATTAATTTTTTGAAAATAAATTTTGTATATACATTTCGAAAAAGTTTGAGTGGAGAATAAAATTGAACTTCATGACGGAAATCTTTTAAATTTTTATATTTCGATAATAATTTGATTAATTCTTTTGATTTGATTGGTGGACGTCTGACTGCGTAATTAAGGAAAGCCCAAAATTTTTCGAGTCCGTATAATTCATCTGAAAAGTTTAAGAGATTAAATTTGAGTTAGGAAAAAATGAGAATACTATTATGATAATCGTCCAAAGTTTCGTTCTCAAAATCGAGAAATATATCAGGTCGGAATCGTTTCTCTAATCCATATGAATAGAAGCGGAATAAACATTCTAGACCATATCGTTGACCTGCATCTCGATCTTCATGAGCAAGTTGACGGAATTCGTTATACATTTGTCGATTGAAGTGTTCACGCAAGAAGAATGACCAGAAACGATAAAGACCAATCATTGCACGAGTATTTCCACTTTTAGTTACTTCACGTGCTAAAAATTAGAATTTATAAATTAAAATATATAAATGAATAAAAATTGAAAAACCTCTTAATGCGCGAAGACGAAATTTTAGATATCCTTCTTGAGTAAATTCTTCATGAAGGAAGTCTGATGATGGATGACGGAATTTTGGAATAGTTGATGGAAGATATTCACTTTCGCTACTATTCATTTTGAAGAATTAATGAAAGAAATTGAAAATGAAAATTTATTCAAAAATAAAAGAAAACCATTTAGATGTTGTTCTGGATCGTTGAGAAATAGGATGATTTCCTATCACCCAACCAATATCAGGCTCTTTTCCACTTTCTGATGTTGTACGTCGATCACTACAAATGGAAGTGGTTCTTGAATTCGGGTGTCCCGGATAGAAATGTGGCGAATGAAATAAAGGATTGGCAATTTCTGATGCTTTTTTTGTAGCAGATGTGAAAGGATATGGATTGTAGAAATATGGATTATTTCCTTCATTCAACTTCTTTCCTTTCGATTCTTGTGCATGTTGATAATGATCTAATTGAATAGCTGTCGTCAAATTTAACGGATGATTATGATATCCATGAATAGCAAAATTGGATCGATGAATATAAGCGGGATGAACAAGTGGCGAACTCTTCAATGTCAATTGTTCCGCACGAACAGCAACTGGTGTTGCCAACATTTTATATCCGATTGGTTGTTGTGCCAATGATGGTTGAGGTGTAACGGGCAATGTTATAGAAACATGCTTTGGATGTTGAGGTGAAGTAGTTTCGCGTATAGGTGGTGGTGGAGGAGTAGTTGGTCCACATATCTCCTTATTCTCTTTAACATCATCAGCAGTAATTAAAGATATTTTCGATGTTGGTTCATGATGTTCATATGATTCATCTTTATTTAAATCTTTCTCTAATTCATCATCTTCTGATGTCACTTTTTTCACCTTCTCACTATTATATCGATGACGTTTCCCATTTTGCGAGAAATTGACCATTTGATACGTTTTCAATCCATCTTCAATAATTCTAGCGAATTCTTCTTTACCTTGATGACGTCCTATATGGACACCAGTTCTATCATGTGTACGTCGATGAGCTGTTGCTGCTACTTCTTTTTGTTTATATGTCGCATTCTCTGTTAATTGATGAGATTGTTGAGCTTGATGTGGTTGATGACGATTATGAAGTTCTTTCATATCTTCTTTATTCAACGTATTCGTTCGACTACGAGGATTTCTTGAAACAAATAAAATTAATCGAGAAATATCCGTATCATCAATATCATCCATCGTAGGCAAAACGGTTTCACAATCATCCAGCAATTTGAATTCTGTCGACAAATTCTCTTGATTTGTTCTCATATCTTCTTTTGGTGTTATTTCTACAAAATTCTTCTCATCTGATTTTTCCGGAGAGATTTCTTCATTTATTATTTCTTTTCCATCTTGATCATCTAATTTAGCAATATCTGGATCTACTGCATATTTCACTCCGTCCAAACAATTTGTTGGTAACGGTTTCTGAACTGATTTCTTCCCGCCTTTTCCTGATTTCTTCCCAACAAAATATGGTTTGTCATTTTTCGTCAATTTGTTTCCATCTGATGGTTTCGTATTATCATAAATATTTACAGCTTCATTCTTCGGTCCATCACCCAACATGTTCTCCAACAAATCTGCAATATGTTCTTTACCACCATCATCTGATTCATCTTTGAAATTCATTTGAATCGATTTCTTTTCCGTTATTTCTTTTTTCTTTTCTTTCACTTCTTTTTTATTTTCCTCTCCTACTTTCTTCTTTTTATTATTTTCATCTGAATCTGGTTTAACTGTTACCGATGTATCTTCTGGAGTTTGACTACATTCCACTGGTACTTTCACTTCATTATCAGTATTTTTAGTAAAATTAACAACATTTCCATTCAAGACATGACCAGATATATTATTTGTAAATTGATTGTCATTTGAATAATGATTATTCGTCATTATATTATCATTAGTAATTGGTTTTAATAATTCCTCTTCAAAATTCCGCATATGAGCCATGAGCACTACTGATTCGTCACGAATCGTTATTGGCCAACGTTCAGGCCCTTCTCGTCGACGTATTAATGGAGTAGCCACATTTGGTACATGAACCAATTCCAATTTATCCGATTTCAAAACTGATCTAACGACATAGTCATTTGGATCGAATGGTTTTCTACATTCCATTAATATATTTGCAATATTTCGGACAATCAAACGAACACGATTAAAACTACTGATGAGATTGAGTGGAAGGAATCCTTGAGGATTCATTTTAGTTCTCATGAAAATATCACGAATTAAATTGTCATCACTGAAATAATATTCGATTTGTAATTGAATTGCATTCATTTGATCCTCTAAAAATTTTTGAATATTCAACGGTTTATAAGCCACTGCATTCTCCGTCGTACTGGGAACTATTTGATAAACTAATCCTTCCGTTTTCATTATCGTATTAAATTTCCCATTTTCACGTTGCAAATTATCGAGCGTTGACGACGTTTCACTTGAGTCACTCGAATTCTCCTTATTATCATCATCATCATCATCATCCCTCAAGATGACCTGTTTAACTAATAATTCATCCATCGATCGTCGATTTAATAAAGCGATCATATGAGAATCGGCAGATTGCATAATATTCGAATCATATGAAACCAAATTTGGTGTCGGTCTGGTATGATTATAATTAGCAGACGGAAAATGATTTGATGGTTGATTGCTTGTTGCAGAATTGAAATTATTATTATTATTATACGAATTATAATTCGATCCATATCTCCCATTCGCATTTCTTGGTCGTTTGATAAAATTGGTTTTTCTCATATTTTGATGTGTCTTATAACGTCCATCA
>JALJEE010002462.1:0-34825 GCA_023231475.1 Seison nebaliae | reverse complement strand
AAGGGTGGCGAAAACGCCAAAAATATACAAGCAGGGTGGCGAACTGTCCATTTTAAGAAAATGAAGCTCAGATTTATACAAAAAGGTGGCGAAAACACCAAAAATACATAAGTAGGGTGGCGAACTGTCCATTATTAGGGTGGCGAACTGTCCGAATGAGAGTGGAAAAAAAAGGGTGGCGAAAACACCGGGATTCGAAGATTCATATTCGAATGCTTCTATTTTCTTCTTCATGGTATAATTGACAGTATAATCATCAAAGTGAAAAATAATTAAGTATATGCACATTTTTTATACTCATTCTCTTATTATTATAATAAATATGATTTGTCTATTTTGAGCTTTCTACTCTTTATGTACAAATGACCAACTGCTTTCATGCAAAAAAAATCAAAGATATTAGATACCAAAGTCCATTCTGATTATCCCACTGTTCATGTACAAATGACCAACTGGTTTCCTACAGAAGTAATCGAAGATTATAAAATGAATGGTTTTAGAATTTAAGCAGATTCTCAATTTTTTGCTCCCAAGTGAGATGGACTTCTGCACTTTTCTTTATTACCTTTCCTATACGTGAATTATTGCGCAAATTCATTTATGATTGCATGATAGGACCTGTCGATTTTGTTCGTTATTTATATGACAATATACCGGAGTTTCGATCGCTATACTACTTTGCTTTTAGCGCTATATTCTTAAACATATAGTGGAAGATTATAAAGATTAATGTTAGTCATTTCTATAGCTAATTTATCTCACTTTATTATTATTTTCCGTCATACTGTCCAATAATTTGTTCTTCTCTAAAACATCAAATGATAATAATGAAAAATTAGAAGCATGAAATAGACATGATCGTTCTACAATGAATTTTTTAAATATTCTCTATTAATCCTTGATTCGTTTTAGATATCTATCCTAAAAATGATTGAACGAAAAAATCTACAAAATGAAAAAGAGAAATATTTCATGCTCGCTATAAGTATCTTTGTTGACATGAAACTTTCTTATTGTTAAATAATGTTAAAATGATCGAACTGCTTCAAAATTTTCCAACTAACAAATAGACAATTTCTGATTTCAGAAAACAGAAAATGAATGAATATCATGTATATATTTTACAAAAATCTTTTGCAATCATCCAGAATGTTATTGGCATTCCTTTGAATTTATTAATTATCTTCATATTCTACCAATTGGTCAAAGGCAATTCATATTTGAGAAGAAACACGAAAGTCGCACAGAGTACTACGGGAACCTTGGCTGGGGAGAATATACCAGAAAAAACGAATATTGCCGAATATCAAAAACGAACTTTCACATATTTTATTGCTCGGTCTGTAGTATCAATAATAATAATAATCAGCACCACATTGAATTCGATGAAGGAATATATTTTTTGGCCGAAAGAAATTGAAAGTGAAATATTTTGTCGATCAGTACTATTTATGATTTATGCAGGAATGCAACTATGTTCATGGATTGATTCGGTAATCAATATCGATCGATTGTTATTGATGACACATAATCGATCGTTCTGCAAATGTTGCCGTTGCTGCTCATTAAAAAAGAAGACCATAACTTATTTAAATATTCTTTTTCTTACACTGATTTTTATTGCACTTAATATACATATTCTCATCTTTACTCCACCATTCTGTCCTTTAAAATCCCATGCCGATTACTTGAACTTTTTCTCCAACTATTATCTTATTGTCGATACAGTTATGTTCGTCGCTATTCCATTCTTTATTGCATTCGCCACTTCTATCACAATCATTTATCAATTATTTTTTCGTCAAACTTCCACGAAGAGTTCTAATGAAAAAAATAAAACGCTAACCAATATTACGGTAGCACTTTTAATAAATAACATAAATTTCCTCATATTACTTCTTCCTTTACAAATCTTCTTACCCACTGTTTACTTCAATGAATCATATTCAAACATATTTCGTGAAACGCTCTTCACTATTCTCAGTAATATCATGATATTCTATTGGAGTTTAAGTTTCATTCTTTTCTATTTCTCACTGAAGCCATTCCGTATATTTGTCAATCGATCGATTCGTCCAAGACCATCGAATTGAACCTTTTTCAGTTTTTTTCTTTCTGATGACATTCTCAATTCCTTTTTTTATTGAGCAAAATAAAAATTTTCTTCACTTTTGTTTTCTTATAATGAAATCAATAATTGATTAATAAATGATGATTCCTATTTGATTCATAAAAATTGTTTTGAATTAAAACTGACACATGAAATTGTGTTAGAAATATTAAGTCTGTGCGAAGTTTTCGGGGAAGCTATTCGATTGCGTTTCTCATACTATATGCACAATCTATGTTTCCGATATACAGAACAACAACCATCTGGTATTTTATTTTGTTTTATTAGAGATGTGAAAATGACTAGTTCACCACCACTACATATAAACTATCAAGTTAACAGTGCACAGAAAACAACAATTTATATGTTTGTCTGACATTGAATGACATTTTCCAACGATTTTATTCATGAGCATCATCATTTTCATTTGAATAAAAAGTATAAAATGTCAAAGAAACAAACAGAAAATTCTTTAGTTGACTACTCGAACTGTTTCAGATATCACTCGGATGAACCATTTACTATATTCTGTCTATCTTCTTCTTTCGTGTAAGACAGTAGAGGAACCTGACGAAAGAAATCTGATAACACAATACTTATAATGATCATACATCGGTCATACATTGGACAATATATGGGTACTGGGACAATATATTCGTGGAAAAATTATGATAGAGGGAAGAAATATTTTACTTCAAATGAAATTTTTATCCTAATTTTTTTCCTTTTTTCTTGTATTAGGATAAAAAAAATTTTCAACGAATATATTGTCCCAGTACTATTTTATCCGCTAAAGTAGAAAAAGGACTTTCAAAAAAATGTTCCTTCGCCGTTCCTTTTTTACTCCAATTCTTTCCTTCACTTCGTTTCCCTTCGCGAAGTGGAAGTATGTATAGCTCGCGAAGGGGAAATGTCCGGAATTTTTCATTTATTAAAAGGGGAACCAAGAAATTAATTTCCATTCGTAATTTCCATTTACAATAGTATTAATATGTTATACTATTATTATATTTATGTATATTAGAGTATTATACAAACCACTTACCATAATAACTATTGTTTTTCATTTTTGTCCTTTTTTTAGAATTATATTATCGACAATTTATTCTTTTAGTCGCAAGAATCCAATGTCCCTATTTGTCACGATTGTCGTCTTTTGAAATGTTGGTTCAAACTTTTCATGTAGCTCTTTTGCCATAGGTGCTCATTTATCCGCCAGTTTTCTATTCTTCCACACATCATGACAATATTCTTAAACTTAATATAAATTAATAATCTAACAATTTTTTACAGGAAAAAAAAGTTGACTAATTGACTGAAAATCTCTTGGCAAGTTTGTTTTTCTTAATTTCCACCAAATATGAAACTTAACCCAAAAAAGTAAAGTGTACTAGACGTACAACTATTTCTACGAAAATGGCCAGTTCCCAATGCAAGAGATTAATCAGAGGTTGAATGATCTACACATTGAATTTGCAGTACTTGATTATTATGTAGGCTTCTTTTGTTTCAGAAACTTTCCTTCAAATTCTTCTCCAAGTTTTTATGTCGGCTTCTTTTTGTAGATTCACCGACATACTTCAACTTTCACGTTTCCGAGAGCGTTCTTTCTTCAAACGATAATAAAAAAAGGAGTAAAACATCCATTATTTTATTTACATTCCATTGCGGAATAAAAATAAATATTTTAATATTTGTAGAAAGAAAGGTTAAAGAGAAGAGTTCTTCTTTTATTCTTATCGGAAATATTTTTCGGTGACGTTCTTTAAGTAGTGGGACATTGCCCTTTCAGGTCTTCGGACCTGAAATTTCTTCAATTTAATTAAAATCTCATTTATTTTCTTAATTATTTTTTTAATGTTATTTCTAAATTTCTTTATTTTAACATTAATTCTTTTCTTTCTAGTAGAAAACATATAAAATTTTTATGGATATTTAAACTAATAATCGTAACGATTTGCGATAGAGTCACAAAATCGTATTTGGTACGGATGGTTTTGGCTACTGGTCGCCCGCTAAATTATTTATAAAGTGGTAATGAAATTCCATTAGTAATAATTAACAAATGAAAAAAGAAGAGTTTTTCGTATTTTAAAGTTTATTCTATGTAACATGTGTGCCGTTCATAATAATAAACGAATGCGACGTAATCATCGTTCATCGTATATTCCACAACGATATTCTATTCCATTAAAATAAATTACTTTTTCCTTTTCTTTACAGCCACAAATCATTTAGACATCCATTACAACTGACATGATTTCTATACATTTATACACTTCCCTATACAACATAATTTTTTGTCTATTTTTCTTATAATTGATGATACCGATAATGACGAACAATATCCTAAAAGAACTTATATTAATTGTAGCATGTCCGATTTGGTGGAACTACTAACCAAGTATTTCTACTCCTTTCCTCTTTTTACATTTCTCCTCCTACTTTTACCCAAAGGAAACAATTATGAATCAACAATATTTTTTGAGTCTCTTCAACAACACAAACAACAACATGCAAATTCGTAATCTTCTGAAATTTATATGTTTCACCTAATAATTGTATTGTTGATGAAGTGAAACATTTGAAGATACGTATCAAATTTATCGATATCTTTCACAGGTTTAATGACACATTCCTCTACTTTTCCCAACATTTATCGTTTGGGTTATGTATATTATCATGAGAAATTTCTAGGAATTTTTGAAGGATATTGAGTAGCAGCTTGCAATATAATTTCTTTCTTCTTTTGAATATTTAACAATGGAAGAGAACTCAATAGAAAATTAAGGAAAGAAAAGTAGAAGTTTCCTGTAATGATAACATATCATTTGGCATGATACAATATTTAGACAACTGATGATGCAAATAATATGTAGGGAGATATGTACACTAGCAATAGACAATGAGATAATAAATAAGTGTACGAATCGATATTTTACATATTACATCAATGGATAATATAGTTTCAGAGGAAATCAATAAAAAAAATTTTCCATATGCGAATATTCCTAAACATGCTGCATTAATTAATATCTGCAGATAGTGATCTTTCCTTTTTTATTCTAATAATCGTTCACTTGTTCTCCCAACCATCTTCCACTCATTACACTCAATTCCATTCAATTCTGGTAGAAAAGGAAAAAGAATAAAAAGTTTGTAAGATTGTGACATTCGCTATAATTGGGACGTACTGCATACCTGTTACAAATTCATTCTTTTTGATATAAAAAGTAAATCTTATTTAATGTTTTATTTAGTAATTTTTTAATATGGATGTTTGCTAAATGGAAAGTGATTTAATCTTACATTTTATAGAGTTCTCATGAACACAATTCATTCTAGTCGAATTAAAAATTTTTAGTTACTTAGAATTGAGTTTCAACTCAATTCTCATACAACTTTGAAGTTAATTTTAAGATTCAAAACGAATTTGGTGATTTATTTATGGTTGATATATTATATATTGATTATGAATCGAGATGGAAAGTTCCTGCCTCAATGATGTCACTTGAGTAATGGATTCTGCAAAATAAAACCATTTTCTTTTCGGTTTATCTGTCTAATTTTATTCTCAATTCAAAAAAAGAAATATATTATGGATGATGAAATTTGTGTATTATTATAGAATTGTTTAATATTGGTAAAAGGAATATTTTGAGCATATAAAAATGTTTATGGTGAAAATTGTTTATATATTATTATTTTTTATCGTTAAGTAGCAGTCAGTTACAGATTTTTACTTTTCCTAATTTTCTCACATGTTCTAAATTCTTAATCCTGTGTCCCTAATGTAAATGAATTCATTCCAATCTCATATTCTGAGGGAAAGGCTTCATATATACCAATTAAAATTTGGATAATATGAATAATTGTTGTCGATTCGTTACAACGAATAGCATCTCGATATTCCCATTACTTTACATAAATCGATAGAAGGAGGACGTCGTGTTAGTCTGAAAATTTATAATCCCAAAGGTTACACAATTTTCCTCATAAGTACACTACTTGTTTTGTCATTTGCTTATGAACAAGTTCATCATAGTCGAATTTTTCTTCTGCTGTTTTTCTGTAACGAAAATCAATTATTCTTAAAATTGAATTAATCACTAGAGGCATAGTGTGTAGTGTTCTATTCTTATTATCAATTTTATTTCTTCCAGTTTTCACCCAAACACAAAATTGATGAAAGATTTATTGGATGTATTCTAATTGTGTTTGTTTTCATTCTGCTCACGATGAATGCATTTGTAGAACTGCCACCCAATTAGTTCTGTAAGAATTTCCAGCAACTTGATAAAAGGAGAAAATTATTATAATTTTTTCTTCTTCCAATAACATAAAATTAGATAATTGAATTTTTTTCATTCATCTTATTAGAAAGGTATGATTTCGTCTTGTGAAAGAAAACAATAGTTATTTTCAAAATGATTTGGTAGATTTTATAATTAAAACCGTTTATCCGAAAGGAAATAAGAAGCATTTTTTGGTTTTTATCGAAGAATTATAACTGAAATGATTAAAAATCATATCGAACGAGTTATATGGAGCAAAATATATGGAATTTTAAGAATTTTGCAAAAAATTATCTTCCCATATCTTTGTTAGATGGCTATAATATTTTATGTAATTTTCTGCTCATTTGTTACATTCTTTGTGGATATGGATACACTTCAAATTTTTTTGACAGACGATGTTCCTTTGATTGTTGGATAATTGGTCGAAACAAGTGAATTAATTTCTCCTTTTCTATGTTAGTAATAAAATGATTTTATTTATGATTGTCTGCTTCATCTTAAACTACTTTAACATGAGTGATCGTTTGTTTGACGGAATACATTTGAAACATCGATGATCTTCTCTTTGTTCAATGATAGTGTTAAATGTTGCATAAGATGAAATTCGTTTCTGTAGTAAAAGGAGATAATATAAAGGATAAGAAAAGGAAGGGAATAAGAATACTTATCGATTGATAGGGAACCTGCTTCTTTCTTTAAAGAAATATTAGAATTGAATAGAATTCTATGAACTCAAACAATAATAATACGATATCATTCAGTTGAATCGTTGAATAGTATGTTGAACTTTGTTTTCTTAAGGAAAAATTATCATATGAATAAATGAGTCAATCAATTATCTTAACAAAATTTTATACTTTATGCGATTAATTTCACTAACACGAGGAAGAGTGTCTTTTTCTTCTTGGTCGAACATGGAATTATAGAACGATCGTCTTTAGATCGCGATGCATAATATCATTCTATTCTGTAGTCTAATTGCAGTTATTTATTTGTTTTTATCGAACAAAATTAATATCTTCTTTTATTTTAACCAAATTACATATACAAATATATAATACCCCATATTTCAATATTGTTAATTCACAGGAAAAACTGATGAATTACAGAAGTTCATTCCAATCTCTCTCATCTCCTTCTATTTAACTGCATTTTATGTAATAAAAACTACAGGTTTCTTCTCCATCCATTTCAATCTTTTAGATGATTTCTTTTACGTTAATATGATGTTCTCAAACAGGAATATTCATTCTTTCATATCTCTTATTTACTGATAAAGTGATGTCGAACTATAATCGTATTCTGAATTTTTATCTTACAACGACAATAACATATCTTTCATTCACGTCTGTTATGACATGGGGCTATCCAAAAGAATTATATGTCGGTTAATCGATTTAAAGCATTATTCATAATTTATCCTATAATTAACATATATATTATTTTAGGCGTGATAATTCCACCAAATCATAAGGAAATGGAACGGGCAGCGAAATTTAGTGAAAATTTTATAAAGAACCAAATTCAACCAATTTCAAACTATTCGAGAACGTCTCCTAATATCACATTCGTTATTGAACATGTACCATTTTATGATAGTTTTAAGGCTCATCGAAAAAGTTTTATTTCAGATATCAACTAAATTTTTCTAATACTTTTCAGCTTGCGCATTATTGAATTATCGAGTTATAACGATAATTTGTGGGGTTCATGGAGCAGCTGCATTGCAAGTTCAATCCATTTGTCGAGCTTTAGATATTCCTTTCTTGGCAATATCTCGTTTATTGAACGCTTATCAAATGTTCTCATCGGCACAATTAGCTAACCAAATTCCTGTTCAATCAAAAAAGAAAATATCTCCACTCTTACCCTCCATTACGTCTTCCATTAATTTCTATCCTCATTATTCCATATTATCAAATGCTCTTTTGGCAATTATTAAACAATTCCAATGGAAAGATGTTACACTCATTTATGATGATGCGTCAGGTCTCATAAGAATGGCGGATATGTTAAGTAAAAATTCCAAACTAGATATCGACATACGTTTATTACGTTCAACCATCCCATCTGCAACTCAATACGATGTTGAAAAATTTGAGCAGATGAAAGCCACCGAATGGCATCCATTATTAAAAGATTTAAAAAAACGAGTAAAAAGTCGATTTATTATTGATTGCAATCTGGATAATACATTCCGATTTATGCAACAAGCATTAATGATGGATATGATTGATTCTTACCATCATTATATCATAACGAATCTGGTTATAATATTTTAAAATTTGACTTTTTTAATATTTTTTATTTTCCATGTTAAAGGATTTTACCACATTGAAATGGGATGGATTTTCGGATAAAGGAAGCAATATAACAGGATTTCGTTTACGTCAAGATCGATCTTCAGTAGAGAAATGGCATATGGCGGAAATGGCGGAAACGATTGACAAAATTAATTTGTTAGATAGCCGAGTTGAACGAAAAAAATACTCAGAATTTTCTTTGAAAGTTTTCGTTTAAATTAAAAATTATTATCAATAGAATAATAAAATTTCAGATTGAGAATGCGTTGTTATTAGATGTATCGATATTCTTATTGAAATCGATTGAAAAGATGGGAAGAACAACATATATTCAACCATCATCTGTCAAATGTGCACTGGAACAACCTTGGAAACAAGGTGAAACATTGATTAATGTCATGTCTGTAACTGTTTCAATTTTTTTATGTTAAATTCTTTTCTAATTTGGTTGATTGATTGCTTAAAGAAATTTGATGGAATATTTTCGGGTGCAAGAAAATATCGCGAAGCTGTTGTATTGGAAATATACGAAGTGCATCACAAACAATTTCGTGCTGTTGGTATCTTTGAAAAGAATGCTTTGATTGCTAATCGAAGCTATGAAGAAGATCTTGCTTTGACGAAACAAACGTTAAAGAATAAAACTTTAATAGTTTCAGTCAAATTAGTTTAATTAATTTTTCCTTCAATCATATTGTCATAATCATAATCACATTAGACGGAACCTTATGTTATGTTGAAGAATAATTCGGAGAAATATTCGGGGAACGAGCGCTTTGAAGGATTTTGTGTTGATTTGCTATCGAACATCCGAACATTAATGGTAAATGATGGAATTAATTTTAATTATAAATTAAAATTAGTTTCCGATAATACCCATGGACAGCCACTGAAAACTAATCCAAAAATCTGGAATGGTATGATCAATGAATTGATGACTCAAGTTAACTCAAATTTGAAAAATTGCAAATATTTGTTAAACTTCAAAAAACTAAATAATCTCATCCTAATAGAAAGCTGATTTAGCAATAAGTGATCTTACAATTACATTCGCTAGAGAGCAAGTGGTTGATTTTACAAAACCGTTTCTTAACTTAGGAATTGGAATATTGTTCAAGAAACCTCAGAAGAAGACACCTAATCTCTTCTCATTCTTTTCCCCTTTATCAATTGACATTTGGTTATATGTGATTGCTGCTTATTTGGGCGTTAGCTTCATGCTATTTGTGGTCGCTCGATTTTCACCATACGAATGGTATAATTCGCATCCATGTAGTCCTGAATCCGATGTGGCTCATAATCAATTTACAGTAATGAATTCTTTATGGTTCAATTTGGGCTCGTTGATGCAACAAGGTTCATCGAATTTCTCAACTTTTTTTATTAATTGAAAATTATTCAGGTTCTGAGATAAGTCCTCGAGCACTATCTACGAGATTATTGAGTGGATTTTGGTGGTTCTTCACCCTAATTATCATTTCATCTTATACTGCAAATTTGGCAGCTTTTCTTACCGTTCAACGAATGGTATCGCCAATCCAAAATGCTGACGACTTATCTAAACAAACTGAAATTAAATATGGTTCATTATCCGGTGGTTCTTCTGAATCGTTTTTTATGGTTCTCTTTATTCTCCTTACCTCGAGTATCTTATTGTTTAGGAATCGAAAATTCCGACTTATGAACGAATGTGGAATTTTATGGATTCGAATCGAGATGTTTTCACCAAAAGTAATGAAGAAGGATTCCGTCGAGTTAAAGAAGGAAATTATGCATATCTGATGGAATCGACCACCATCGAATATATGACACAAAGAGATTGTGAATTGACACAAGTCGGAGGTTTATTAACATCTAAAGGTTATGGTATTGGTTCACCAACAGGTTTCTTTCTTTTCATCTCATTCATTTCAACTTTTTCGTCGAAGGATCACCTTATCGTGATTTATTATCCGACCGCATTCTCCAAATGCAAGAGAGTGGTGACATTCAGGCATTATATAATTTATGGTGGAAAAAGAAACGGGGAGGTGGTCGTTGTGAAACGAATGTGGATTCAGGTCAAAGTGAAAAGACGAATGAATTAGGTCTGGCTAATGTGGGTGGAGTATTCGTTATATTGATAGCCGGAGTGTGTTTAAGCATAATGGTTGCCGTTTTTGAATTTATGTGGAAATTGAAACAACTTGCCAATCGTGAAGGAAAGGTAAATATTTTTTTCTATATTTCTATAATTATGTTTGGTGGTTGCTTATTCGTTTGTTTGTGAATTGTCTCCTATTTGTTTTTAGATGCCTTCGTGTACCGATGTCTTTAAACAATTTCTCCTACAAGTCATTTGTAAGGAGAAGTTGAAGGATGAGGATTTATATAAAAGTGACAAACATATGGAAGAGTGTCTGGTAGTAGATGGATCGATAAATAAAATGTCGACGGGAAACAATGATGAGAATGTTTATGCAAACACAGTAGAAACAACGTATATAAATAAAAATATGTGTAAAAGAGAAAAATCTGTACCGGATAAAAATCGAAAATTCAGTTACCAAAATATGTTGAATTCATTTATGGATTCTCCTTTAACCGTTGCTTGTGATAAGAATGATATGCCAAAATTTTCCCTAAATTCTCCAACAATTGATTCTCATCATATTATTTGAAATTATTGTTTTTTTATTAAAATTTTAATGAATTTTGTCAAAGTTCAGTTGGGTGAATATATTTCAGTTTTAATCATTTTATAATGTAATTTTGTGAGATTAAACCGAAATAACTTTTACATTTATATAGACAAAATCCGTCATCCAACAGATACACGATAGTCTCCATTTCGCTATATGTTGTGGTGGTCCAAAAAAGTATGTAGAAGAACAACAATCAACAGAAAAAGCATTCGATCCACATAATGACGATAGTGAAAATTTGTTGAACCACGAGAAAAACACCGATATCTCAAATAGCGAAAATGAAATGGATGTGATTAAACGACGGACTGCTTATCGCATTAATAGTATTCGACATAATCCATCGAAATATCAAAAGGAGAATCAACAATATCAACAAGCATCAACATTAAAATCAACGGTACTCACATCGTCAACTGATTCATCAGCTGTCTCCTCTTCATCTCTTTCAATTATTCGAACGAGAAAAGATTTTCGAAAAAAATCGAAAAATCGATTATCCAAATCACAAGATTCGGAAATTATTAAAATAAAAAAAAATTTTACTAATACCATCGCCGATCAATGGAGAGATGTCGCGACAATTCAACCTCAAAAATCGACGGTATCTTCTCATCAATCATTTTCTATTGGACGAAATCAACAACATATATCGACAACACATTCACCAGTTCGATCTCAATCAAATCTTAATAAAAATTATTTTCAAACTTCAAGTGATATTTCTATTGAACCACCAACATCATCCAAAGGAAAAAAAGGTGATAAGAAATTTGAGACAAACACGAACGTCCCCGATCAATTAATTCAAATAATTCCAAATTATCATACAAAACAAATGAAATTAGGTGAGACAACTAATAAATACTTACAAAGAAAAGAAAAAAGAAGTAAAAAATAAATGTTTTTAGTGCAGCTTTAAAGAAAAACTCCGTTATCTTATTACAATAATTAGAGCGCGTCATTCTACCTTCATTATTGAATATTCATATGAAAAATATTTATAAATATAGATATCATATAATATATAACATATATAATTCTGAGAATTTTTGTTAATAAAGTTCCATAGACCTAATACCTATCAGTTCCTTTTATGCGTTGAATTGAGCATATAATTGTTACGTTCTTATTTTTTTAGGATGTAAACGCTCCTTTTAAGAGCATTTACGTCACTTATCATATTTGCGGCACTATCTGTGCAAACATTTCGTAACAAATCGATATTTACATTCTTATTTCGTAAATAGTTCATTATTGTTGTTCTAATGTTTTCGGCAGTATGTACTTCAACGAAAGGAATCATCGCCAAACCAAACTTTTCAATCTCAAAATTGTTCACAATTCTTATCGTTAAACTAATAAATCTGCTCTTAGCATGACTCCAACAATCTGCAGTAATAGAAAAAAATTTATTCTCCAATTTCGATAAAACGTGATCTTCTAATTCATTTTTGATTTGTGGAATCAAAACATCCACGATTTTTCTTCTTGACGGTATTTGAAAGTCGGGATTCAATTTTTTGGAATATTCGACAAATGAAAAAGTACATAAATCTAATCCGATTAACAATGTCAGCAATCTTTCACATTCGTTATTATACTGTTCATCTCCATTAAGACTTACCTCCTTATGAGAGTCTAGGTCATTTGGTAGGCGAACCATTTGGTAGACGGGGCTATTTGGTAGACCGACCATTTGGTAGACGGACACTTGGTAGACCGACCATTGGTAGACCGACCATTTGGTAGACTCCGTATACAAAATGCAGTTAGATTGTAGGAAAATTGCGGGTCGTTTTCAAATTCATTTATGTGAATTGAAAAATTTTGAAAATGTTTGTAAATTGATGCCGGAGGAATGAACGCTAATTTAAAGATATTTGACAAGTCCCGATGGATTGGTTTGCGATCTAAATAATCTTTCATTTTCCCCAATGTCCTTATCTTTCTTAACATGGATTGTTTAAAATGAAAAAAACATCCATGGATTGTCGCTGAAGGGAAGTATTTTTGCAGGGACTTCATTACCACCTTTTCGAAATCGATTGTCACCATATTAGGATTGACGATCGGAGCAATTATGGAAAACACTTTGTCGTAATCGACTTCTCTTCTTCTTTCCATCAATATTATAAATATTGGCACTGCGGAATTTCCATATGCAGTGCAGACGATGTATACCTGTTCAAAACCATTCGGACAAATCTTGAATGTTCCATCCACAAAAAGTTGATTTGAGTAATCACTGATGTCATTTGAAAAATTATTATTCGTCCCGTCGAACCTAAATTATTTACCGAATCGAAAAGTAAATGTGGTGAATATAATGGAAGAATAAAGAAATTTTCTGTTTGGAATATTTTTCAATCGGTTAGTTCCGAACAATGTCAAACGTCATAAACCAAGATACCGTGAACTAATTTCCAATGACCAATATCCTGATTTATTATTACCCATTTATCAATTACCCTATAGGGAT
The DNA here is from genome assembly GCA_023231475.1 of Seison nebaliae. Lineage (NCBI taxonomy): Eukaryota > Metazoa > Rotifera > Pararotatoria > Seisonacea > Seisonidae > Seison > Seison nebaliae. Next base: position 20,948 of record JALJEE010002462.1, on the reverse strand, counting down.
TTACATTAATAATAAAAAAAAATTTCCTTCAAGAATTTTATCATAAACTCGTTCAATAAATACTTTTTCAACTAAATATTTGATATATTTACTCCTTCCAAAATTAAATTGTCCGCCAATTTTTGAGTAAAGCATTCGAAATACCATGGTATTAATTGACGATTTCATAGAAATTCGAATTTAAATTATTTGTTTTTTCAAGCTTTATATATATATTAATTAAAATTCTTATTTTAAAATTAAATCATTTATTAACATACTAAATTTCTATCATTTATTGGAATCAAGAACACTTGATGTCCTGTACATCTTTTTACTATTTCCATATGGCAATCAAAAGAATGGTTGATTTAATGAGTATAAATGCCATAGCGCAAGAACGGATTGATTTTGCTCATAAGTTGAATGTGCTTGCTGCTGATATTGATCATGGAATTTATAGTATGCGTGTGAAGACAGTTGTTATTAGTGGTCAAAAAAAACGATGCCACAACTGTACGACGACAACGTTGAATAAGAAGAAACTCGCAAAACCGAAAAGAAGTTTTAAAGGATCCTCAAAGCAAATAGACCGAAGATTAGAAAGAAAAATTCGAACTGTAAAGAAGGAATGTTATAAATATATTGAAAAATGTAGAGGAATTGAACGATTTGAGAAATATGATACGATTCTTCTGCATATAAAGAGGAAATTACAATTAAATGAAGATTTAGAAATGAATCTTCTCATTCCACTTTTGAAACTAATAAAAAAACTAGAATAGACATATAAATTCGTTCTAATTTTATTTTCACAGTTTTTCTTCAACATCCTTTTAATCTTGTTCCTAATAAATTTGAGACAGACAACGCGTATAAAAACCAACGGGGATTATACCTATTGTTAATTTTTTATAAAATTATAAAAAAATATTTTTTTTTATTATGGAATCAAATTCCCTCGGGGCAAATTAAAAAGAAAAAAAGATAATTGGCTGTACAGAGTATCGCTAATAAGTTCCAAATATAATTTAAAATGTTAATGAAAATAGAAATATTTAGAACAGAATTAAATTCGAAAATTACATTTTAAATGATTAAATTAAAGAAAAAAACCGAATTCTTCTAACCGAAAGTATCAAACACTATTAAAGATCTTCAACTAACATTTAGAATCTAAATGTTAGATAAATCGAGATATGTGATATTGCAGAAATTAAGGAAATTGGGAATCGAAAACTCACTGGAAAGATTGATTAGGTTGATTTCCATTGTGCACTATAAAAAAAAGTTGAGCAAAACTAGAGAATGAATAAGAGTTTAGGATAAAAAAACTAATATTGAAAGTAGTCGGTTTAGCATGCGTTAGATTATAGTATTTACTCACTACCTTACACATTTTGATTATACATCTGAAGAGAAGAGTTGTAAAATATTCGAAATTAAAAATTAAAGCTTAAAGATTATTCGGGGAAACTATTCATAAATTTCCTGTCCATTATTATCCCTATCTACACCAGATATGAGAATTAAATTAATTCCGTTAATTTTGTTCCAATGTTTTATTTTCCAAATTATCGTCAGTATTTATGAAGATCAAATAGGCAAATTTGATTGGCATAAGCAATATATTGGACGTGTAGATGATGTGATAAATGATGATTCAGGTGACAGTATCTTCGTCACCAATTACGAGAATGCAGTTGTCTCTCGAGTGGATAGTAAGACGTCTGTGATTTTATGGCGACAATCATTAAGAGAAGGTTCAAATGATTTCCATACGAAAATCGAGAATATGTGGACAGATTTAATTTATCGGAAAACGGAGAATAATGTGAAGGAAGAACAATCGACGACATTATTTGTCTTGACATCGTCTTCCGTTTCATCTTTGAATATGAATGAGAATCGAGATCGTTTATTGAATTATATTCCAGAGAATAATCGAATATCATCAAAATTACGAGCATTCAATACAAAAGACAATTCGTTGACATATGAAATAAATTTGCCGAATGTGGAAAATACATTTCCATCCATATCATCGACGATAGATGAATTAATTCTTTTAAGATATGAGAGAGGTGAATGTGGTTATAAGATGAAGAAGAATGCGAAGAAATTTATTACATATCTCCTTACAGATAATCAGATTTGTTCGATTAATACTCTTGACGGTCGAGTAGTTTGGTGTACAAATTTCTGGAAAGAATTAATGAAATCTGTCAATTTCGTTTGTCCCATCGAAGTGATGCAATTCAATTTTGATATTTATTTAATTTTTTCTAGTTATGGAGATTCATCGAACATTCATGTGATGAAATTGAATGAAATAAACGGAGTTATCAAGTCAATTGGAACGATCAATTCTCAAAATTTGCTAACGTCCAAACAATTATCCACCATTCTTTTGAATGATGAACAATTAGTTTTGGTTTATTTAGATGAGAATAATGGAACACATTTAAATTTGAAATTGACATTGATTGAAAATGATGATATTAATAAGAAATTACTTTCATCTTATACGATTGTTCACGATCAATATAATGAGAGAATCGATAACCACTTCCAATCCATCAAATATCAATTGACACTCCAACAATTCAATCGAGAGAAAAAATTCGGAAAGAAGAAACTTCTGTTTATTTCAAATGAAAGAACAGGTCAATTATTATTCGCTTCTTTCACTTTCAATCGTTTGATCAGACAAGAAACGTTGTTGTCTACTAATGATTTTGATGAGGATAATGAAGATGTGAGGAAATATGAGACGATTTTTGAAGACTCTATGAAACTAATTTCATTCACTTCTATAGACACAGAAATCGAATCTTTCGATTTATATTATTCGGGACGAGAAGATATTTATCTTTTCCTTTATCGAATGGAAGAGATACGACATCATGAATCATATCATTCTGATAAATTTTCCGTTCAAATTAAACAAGCGAAATTATTGGAAAATGATGTGAATTGGGAGGAAGTAAAATTATTATCATCATCATTTGATATTTCTTCTTCTTGTTCACATATCAATCGGTTGGTATTGTCGTCTTGTAGACGTCGATTGTTGACATCAAAAGTTTATGCACCAAATGTGCACAATGTCGGATTTCATCGACCACTATATCATCTATATCTACAATTCTCTGATTTGTTATGGTTGTCATTTGTGAACGGAAATAACATTACTTGGCAACGAGAAGAAGCACCAGCAAATATAATAGCAACAAAATTGTTAGATCTTCCACTCTCTCGTCAACAGGATACTACAATTGATGATAACGAGAATGATATCCATTCGGATAACGAAGAGAATAGAAATGAATCGACAGATGGTCAAGAAACAGATGAACACAAATATGATTATCATCATTATAAACATTCGATGAATCCGATTATCATTCTCAAACAATATGTTCGACGTTTGAAATTGGAGAGTTCTTTATTGAAAACTAATTCGATTTATTACATTCGAAAATTGATGAAAATTATTGCAAAATATTCTGATTATTTTCGTCGTTCTACCGATTTAGCAGTTACCGGTAGAAAAAGTAAATTCGAACAACAAATGATGAATGATGTTAATCAATATTTCGATTGGAAAAATGACGAACATTTATTAGTTCGAGATGCATTGAACATGAATAAAGTGATAATTATTATAACGAGTATCGGAAAGGTGTTTGCCATGCATTCGGTGAATGGTCGAATTATTTGGAGTAATAATGTTCGATCATCAATTTTACCATTTCTCAAAAATGAACAAGATGCTATTTCTATGAATACGAAAAATATTAGACGAATTTATCAATTTCTTTTAAATCATCAAAAGAACCATCAAGAGGAGATCGATTATATTTGGGATGATCTCCTCTCTCATATTGACAGTCGAGTTTTCCATTATTCTCTTAATCATCTTCGAACTGATACACATCTTCCACATGTTGCACAAATCGGTGTCACTGGTTATAATAATAACATTTCGTGTGTCAGTACCATCATTCTGGATCCATATAACGGTTCTCTTTACAATCGATATGATACGAAAGATGAAGGTAAAAATTTCCGATTCGTTTCCAGTTTCTTATCAACCGACATCGTTCCTCCCACACAACATATCGACAATTCTTTACCACCATTAAATATTCATCCGTTAATTGTATTAACGATGGATGATGAAGATGATCTGAAAATCAATCAAATTCCACAAACTAAAGATGATTATCTTCATCCCAAATTATTCAGTTTATTAGCAAATCAAGAAAAAGGAATATTAGAAGGATATTGTATTCAAAATTATTCACCTCAATTGACGTGGCGATTTGTTCTTCCAAAAAATGAAATTCTTTACAAAATTTTCCGTCGTCCAGAACACGATCCTATTCATGCATATGGTGTCGTTCTAGGCGATCGATCTCTCCTCTACAAATATCGACATCCTCACATGATCATTGTAGCTACTTTGACATATGATTCAATTATGAAAATTCGTTAGAGAATTTCTCATTTTTATTTTTAAAATTTTTCCTATTTAGAATCCGTTTCTATTTATGCAATTTGTTCAGTCACCGGAAAACATTTATGGAATGCGAAACATCGACAAGCCACTCTCCCCATATTGGGAGATATTGCTGAGAATTGGTTCGTCTACTCTGTTTACGATATGAAACAATGGCGAAATGAATTATCTGTCGTTGAATTTTTCGACGGTTTCCAACAAAATAATGGAAGTCATTTCTCTGCATTCAAGACAAAACGTCCAATATCAATCTGGAAATTAAACGAAGAATTGATGAAAGCTCATAAGAAAGAAAGTTTAATTTTTCGGATTCATTTTGAATTGTGAAAAAAAAAATTTTTTTTTAATATTTTTACAGAAAATGATTCAGAAAATCCGAACGATGTCGTTAAAGTAGTTCGCCCAAAACTGATATTTGATAAGTTGCTCAATTACTTTGCTTTTCACACGAAAGAGAAGAAAGAAAATGAGAAATTATATTCGATTCCATTCTATATTAATCGAACGTATACGTTTCCTTTCTTCTTTCATGATTTCCGTATAACGACAACGAAACGAGGTATCTCATCCAGAAATCTAATAAGTTTCTTTTTTCTCTTTTATTTGTTTATAATCATTCTTTTTTCAGTTTCAACCACGAATGGAATTATATATGATATTCCATGGAAATTAATCGATCCACGACAACCAGATTATCCAAATTTGGAACATCGAGAAGAAGGTATTCTACCATATAATCCTGAGCTTATTTTCCCATTTGATCGCACACTTAACTATTATCGACGAGTTTTACCTATTCGACGTATCGTTACAACTTGTGCCGAGATCGAATCAGCATCTCTTATTTTCGTTTATGGATCGAACGATCTATTTTATACGAGAGTTTTCCCTTCTATGATGTTCGATTTGTTGAGTGAAGATTTCGATTATTCTCTTATTTCTCTAGTCGTTATTTCATTGTTGGCACTCACTCTCATCTCGAGACGATTGGCCATCAATTCCCAATTAGAGACTGCGTGGAAATAAAGTCACTCTCTTTTCAGTCAACATTCTTAAATTATTTCTTGTTATCCGTTTTCTTTTGAAGACAATTTGAAGTCATATTTCTTTCCATCAGAATTGCCGTTTTCCTCTTTTTCAAACGTTTGTGAAATATTTATTTCTTTTATCAACTAAAATTTCAGTAATAAACTATTTTTATCATTTGCTTCAATTCATTTCATTCTTAAAATTTAAATAATTCATTTTTTAATATCATCAATCTTGATATAATTCTTTTTCTAATTTATTCCAACGGAAATTTTCATAATAAATAATAATAATAATCGAAACCATTTTCAACTATTATTCATATGAATAAATAATGTCGATTATAAATAAATAGTCTCTTAATGTTTTTGGTAATTGACAAATTTCCTGTAGAGATTCTTCTTCAAATAATTATTTACATCAAAAAATAATTTACGAAATTACATCTGCAAATTCCTATTTTGATCAATTGATGAAATAGTAAATCGACGTTGGACACAAAACAGACAATTATGGATAATGGTGATAGTACATGACGTCTTTTGAACTAAAAAAAAATGAAGGTTTCCTATCCAAATATGTTATGGGGAATATTCCTGATATAAATATATGTCTGTAAATTCCATTAATCGAGTATTATACATTTCTGTCGTCCTCGATAGGATATTAGGAAAAAAAATTTCGACTTTAAAAATAACGAAAATATTAATTATTTTTATTTCCTTCTAAATAATTAATTGCTACATGATTTCCGGCGAACGAATTGTGAGATGATTATTTTTCATGAATATTTTTCGTCTGTCTTTTTGACTATATTTATGTTTTTTCTATTGACTTATAATATTCATTTCTAAATTATTTTAAGATATCCATAATTTCCGACATATTCTTTACCTGACATTCAAAGAAGATGTATAGATTAACAGGGAATGGTCTACTGATTGAACTTCAGTCCTTTTCAACGTGTCTTGAAGGAATATCATATTTGAATTTAAATAAATAAAGAATAACAATTAAATGAAAACTATATTTAATCCATCTGATCATTAATTTGTTTGAAATTTTAGAAGTAAAAAATTTATAATATATGTTTTGATGAATATTAATTTTTCCGGACTCCCTCAATTCTTATAGGTAAAGTAAACAAAATTTTATTTGTGATGCAAATCCATTATTTTACTCATATACAACAAACTGATGCATATTTTTTGAAGTGTTCTCGTTGCGTAATATTGAGAAGAAAATAATTTCCCCATCCATTACATTGGTAATATTATAACTATTATTTATTGTTAAGCCATACACTACTTCTATAAGCATAACGAATTTTCAAGTCAAAAAATAATTTAACTTGGTTAGGAAATTCTTAAGAGAACTTGTAAGACGAATGTACATTGAGTGTCGATGTATCAACTATGACTATGTAGTTATTTCTTCAAAGTCAGTTATTTTTCCGTTTAATATGGTACCGATCTGTCTGGCATATTTTGCACTACACAGTTTTCTTTCATATGAAATGTTCAGTTAAGATTGTTATCCTACAGTATGTTACAGTTATCGACTTTTAATATTGAACAGTAAAACATTGTCATGGGATTCTATTCAATGATATTCACCGTTTAGTTATGATGATTAGAACTAGGACAGTTATAATATATTGAAACTAGTAAATGTGCAGATATTGTATGAAATAAAGTCATAATGATGTTTTTATGAAATAAAATTTGAACAAATTATAAATTGTTATTAGAAATATTCCAATAAAGAAGATGGTTGAATTAAGAAGAATTTAAAGTCAAAAAATTGGAACCAATCATAAGATTGGGTAAAATTCCTATAAAAATAATTTGCAATGAATATGTGCCTTCTATTCTTAATTTAATTGTGTGGTAATTACACACTAGAGTGTTGCAGCAGATTAGTGAGCATACTACGTAGTAATTTTCATTAATTCATTTTAACCTTCGTTTGTGATTATTTTGTATCATAATCGTATCTCTACATCAATTTTCGTCGAATCTCTTCTATCAGTTTTAAATGTAAAATAAAGCAATTGAAGTATATTAATCAATATTCATTATATCTCTTCCTAACAACTTCATATCCTTCTCACTTTTCCCATGACGTCATTTAATTAGATATGTAATATTTGTGACCATTCTAATGATTTTACAGTCTTAATTTCTTAAAAGTAATTTGACATTTTCAAAGAATAAACAAAATTTGTTTACATTTATGTTCATTTTCAGTTCTGCATTATTTCTTCGATGCAGGTCCAAGGTAGAAGGCGTGGGTAATTACTGTTCCACATGACCTTTTCACCATATAATCGTTACCTATCCATTTCCAACGTGTTTCTAAACAAATAATTATGGTTATTTGAAAGAAAGTAATTGTATTGATAGAGCCATAAAGATTATGAAAATTTTAAATCACCTCATAATACTACATCATTTTTTACTGATTTTAATGGTTTGTATAAGAACTTTAGGATAAAATCATTAGAATAATTGTTTATTTACTACTCTAAAGGTCAAATTTTTATAGTTTGAAACTTTGCATTAGAATAAGAATGGGAAAAGATAATCATTTAGGTTCATATTAAAATTATAATCGTCCTTTACAATTCCTCTTCGAACTAATTTATAAACGATTCATTCTCATTAGTTGATGTTTTGTTTTATTATTTGTCTTTTAAATAATTAAATTTGTTTTTATTAACCCAATTTTATATCAAAATTTTAGAAAAGAATTTTATCACAAAAGATAAAACTAATTATAAGATTAATATCAAATCCGGATGAGAAGGTATTTCTATTGAGAATGCACGATTTTTAATTAAGAAATTTTTTAATGTGATTAAGATTTCTCTATGCCAGACAAAAAACTATTGTATTGTCATGTTCATTAAGTTAAATGATAGACAGACATAATTAATTCAGATTGAATTCAACATTAACTTATATTCCATTCATAACATTAGCAAACTTTTGAAACGTTTTGTTTTCGAAAAATTTTGAAAAAATCTTCATACAATCAAAAAATTGTAAGGAAAGGTAGGAAATGTAGAAATTATTTTATTTTCCACCGCGACAAGTGGAATTTGAAAGTGGGAAGCATTATAGAAAATTTTATTTATTGACCATACGCTATTGCATCATTATATCATCAATAATTCGTTTATGGTAGTGACGTTATGTAACCATCGTAACATGTTCGTAGCACATGTTCCCATTCTTCTAAGTAATCGATGAGTTGAGATGGTTCAAGGAAATATAAGACGTAAAATAATCGATTACCATTATGTTATAGTTTGTATCATTCCTAGAAAACGTAAGTAATACTTAGATCATCTTTAATATTTGACAGTAAAATTTAAAGCGGCCATAATTTTTGTAATAATTTTGTTTATCATTAGAACTTTTTAATTATTTCTCTATAAAATTTTTGTTGACAATATAAGGAGAAATTTACCTCGTCAAACAGAATACTCTAAGGAATTAGGGTTGATAAACAAATGCTTGATAGTCGTCGCTGATAGAATGACCAAAGCAATCATTCTATTTCAATTCCTTTAAAAGATCACTTAACTAACAGTGAAGTAAGTCTAGTCAACCCAAGTCATTTTTTTCAAATGGAATTTCTATTTAAAAATTTTGTTTGAAGGTTATGTAAGTGAGTTAGGTTCATTCATTATTTGATGAAACAGATGTAATTGATCCGCCAAGAAATCTCAAAGAAAACATCTTTTTCCACGAAAACAACCAAATTAACTTAAATTTGGATTAATATGTCATTCAATTTGAAAATTCATTTTGGCGATAATTGGGTCGGACAAGTAATTTTGTTAAATTATGACATTCTGCTATTTCGAATAGACATGACAAATTGATGAATTTTATGCACAATATTTAGGAAAGCTCCATTATCGTCGAAAGACGTAAAAAGGCATTTTTAGGTTATTGAGTTTATTCCAAATGCTCGAGACAAATCTGTAGAAGGAAATGCGAGAAACAGGTCAGAGTTTCCGTGTGCAACCTGCAATTATTTTTCATGGATTATTCATCAAATTGTTGGTTGGCAGTGCTGGATAGATATGTGAAAATATTTATTTGTGAAGACATTACCTACTTTAATAATTTTATGTGAAATGTTTCAGTTTAATGCTTCTTACTTTTGATGATTCCGGAGAAATTTTTTAAGAATTTCCACGAATTTTTTGACTTAAATTGTTCTACCCTTAATTGACTACGTACATTTTAACAAATAAATTGTTGACAATAACATATATTGAATATAATTATAATAATATGGATAATTATCAGAAGGTTTCCGAAATTAATTAAACATCAAAATGGACGAACCACGACGTGTAGAATTCGGAGATATATTAATTTTGTTCATCGTTCCATTCAAAATTTTGCATTTGTCCAACATTTTCATTAGGATAAATAATATTGCAAATGCACATTATGTGCTCAATCATCTCCTTCTAATTCGATCTAAATTTTATCAAATACCATCCAAAGGACCGTTGATAATTTTGCGTTTTGCCTCTCATAAGTTGCTTCCATATAATTCGAAGTGTAGTTCCTTCTCCTACTACTAATCAGCATAGTTAAACTACAATTCTCTACTACTTCCCAGAAGAAAGAAAAAAGCACTATTACGCAATGTTCAATCGTACTCGCAAAAAAGAGATGCATCAACACACCCCATTGAAATATGAAGAATTTATGATTTATGTAAGTTGGACAAAGGAACATTGAGTCATTAATCATCCTATTACTTTTGGTTATGAAATCAACAAAAAAAAATTACGAATCCTCTTGGAAGTACGTATGAGAAAGAATTGTTATTATTTATAGAATAAAACCGGTAAATTACATTGACCATCATACATTATACCATTATACAGTTTCTTATATGAAACTTTATTCTTTAGTTCGTAATTCTTGTTTTCTTTATGTTATTTTAAAAGGTTTTTCAACGAAGGTTTTTTTTTAATATTATTAAATAGCGAATATTAGTGAAATAGCGAAGTTTAAAAAACGTTACCTTGTTCCATGATGTAACTAATGACGGGCGAACAAATATCATGCTACGTACTGCGTCAAATGAACTGATTAATGAAAATATGACGAATTATTATGGAAATTTTTAAGAGACTTAAATAGGACGAATTTCGATGCACCAAAATTGACATATGTCCACTTTTGATTATGAAATTTTGTCGATAACAGTCGAAAATGGAACTCCTATAAAGTGAAGCTTGATGTCATATTCCTTACAACTGATACATCGTATGAAGGAAATGAAAACGGAGAATTTAGTTGATGACAAATAGTTAGGGTTGTTATAAAATAAAGATATTTCGCAATTTTTGATTTGAATAATTATATGTTGGTTCACCTTCACCATTCGAATGGCGTATTTCGATTATGTTACCAATGGATAAACATAGATGGAATAATCAGTTTAAGAATAATCAATGACAGACGGACAAAGAAAACGGATGTATCGTTCGCTTCTGTTACGTCATGTATATGGGAGGAAAGGAGATATTATAATTTATATTTCACTAAAGTCAACTTTGAAGAACTATATTCGAATGCAACAAGTTTGTGCGCAAATTCTTTTTATTACCAACATTTCTTCCAGTTTGTTGGTTTTTCCAGAAACAACTTGAAAATTAATCCAGAAACCCTTGTGCCAAATTGATAAAGCGACTTATCATATGTCAATTCGAAGGAATTAGAGGTTTTATTGAGAAACAACAAGAGATGGACAAAAACCGGAAAACATTTCAAATAAAAGAATTTTATTAATGTCGTTGAGTTGTTTATTTTAAGTGAAGATGTAATGTGAGAATTAGATAAATGTAATGAGAGGTGATGGCAGAAGTGAAAAGGAAACTGACCAGTTAGGAAATGCAAATGGAGGTCAAGTGTCCAGGGTAGTTTGATGAGTGTATTGAGATAGGTAAAGGTTTTCCTCAATGATTCTTGTGAAATTATGTAATGTTGAATATACAAGTATAACGTGGACGATGACGTTGAAGTTAGTCCAATAAGAAATGTAGCAAATGGCCAATAATTAAGGAATTTCCCTCAAATTTAATAAGTCATAAAAATGATAATCACATACAGTATCTAACACAGTAAATTATATTAATTGCATATATATAAAGAAATTATGTAGGCTTTGTGTAAAATCACCATAATGATTATGTGAAGGAAAGTTTAGGAGAGAGATGACAACAACGACGACGATGATGATAATGAGAGGAAATGGAAAGAATTAATGACAGATAGGAAACTTTTTATTCTTCACAAGGTGTGCCTGTATGTGTTGAGTTGATTGCCTCCACACCAACCAGAAAAGAACGTCTTACGCCATAGTAATGATAAATCGGAGGAGAATTAATTTTGAAAAAGAAATCGTTTGAACGGAAAGAGATCAAACATGCCAAAACGAATAAAATAGAGACTAAGATATCTCTATATGAATAATCAGAGAGGCTTTAATATAATTTGCGTGCCCTTGAAATGTAGGAAACTCTTCTTCTTCTGCAGCTTTCCTTCCTTACTTTCCTTCTCCTACATTCTTCTTACATGGGTATATGTGTACCTCCTCTACCTCCCCCCTCACTGGATGAAGGCAAATGGGTGTTTCATCCAAAGAACACTCTTCTTATTCCTGAAACATTTTTCATGAAAAAATCTATCAATTTTCTTTTAGTTGACCGAATCTTTGACAGACCGTTAGCCCTTATTAGAAATCTCTTCATTTGTTCAATATTTCTGCCGCATTCCTGACTCCATTTACTTGTTCTCTTCTAGTTCATCACGTGAATGTCTTCTGTTGGGTAGACTATATATATTTCTCTGTGTGTGTATGTGTGTCGGGGGATCGTGTGTGCGACATAGGAAACCGATTAGGATTTTTAATACATTCCAATTACTTTCTTATCGTAAACGATGGAGTCTTAAGTAAAAGAACTCTCTTCTTTTTTCCCAAAAAAGAATTTCTCAATTTCTTTATGAAATTTGTATGTGAAATTCTTCAGATTAATTGAACTATTCATTAAAGTTCATTATTTTAATCGTCGAACAATTTAATTATATGTTTCTGAAGAATTCTGTTAGAAAATGAAATATTCGATGTAAATTTATCATATTCTTCAATAAATTTTAATATAGGCCACATCCTCACTTTCTAATCGTTCTAACATCAGAATTCTCTCTCTTTCAACTGAGAGGATGATATTTGTAAATGATCGTTCTAAAATTCCTCTTCTTTTTCTTTTCTCTGTGTGTGACGTGAAATTGATAGAGTCTAAAAGAAACATTTAATCCCCACAGAAAATCGACTACGCGACGACGGACGATTAAGAAAATCGAAGTGATTTATACGAAATACGTTCATAAAGAGAGCTATCAGTGTTCGTTGGGGGAAGGAGAGAGATAATTGAATTTATTAAATCTGATGAAAGTTCGATGAAATCATGTCGGAGTTACCGACAAATCCTTTTCCAGTACGAAAGCGAGGATCCGTCATTCGTATCATCGCCAACGAACTTCGTAATAGTGTAGAAACACTCACTTCGCCTCCAACTAATTTAGATCAATCAAATATGTCGTCTACAAATGGAGTGGCACTACAACAACAACAAGAAAATCATCATCAGTTCCTGCAGCAACAACCTGTTCAAATGTGTCAACGTCCATCACAAAATCTGATGTTTGCGAGTATGGATAACCTGTCAACAAATAATAATAACAACAATTATTTTTTGAATAATGGTAATATTCAAAATAATCAAAGACAAACTTCAACATATCAAAATTTCTATCAAAATCTACAAAATCCGACTGATCAACAACAACAACAACAGCAACCACAACAACTGGAGCAGTTGACGGAGAATGATAATAATAATCGAGGATTGTTCAATCGAATTCGATCTATCGGTGATGATGATGATAATCAGTCATCAAAAGATGAAGATACTTCTTTCGTTTCTGAATTTACTACTGCTACTTCATCATCACCATTAGAATTGAATATCATGACGAATAATAATAACACTAATGATTTTTTTGGCAATCTTGATAATAATGAAATAGAGTTGCCAGTTGATTATCCGAAGAATTTCTATAAAGGAAGAAGGAAAAGTAGAAGTACAGAAAATTTATTTTCCGAATCATTCATCTCTGGCAATTTTACATTTCAACCTGATAACATGTATCAACCTAATTCAATTCATCCAAATAACAACAACAATAATAGAGGACCTATTAATAAGAGTGATGATACTAATAATGAGAATGATAATAAATTTTCTCATGAGAATAATCCTCCAAGAAATAATACTTCTTCCACTAATATCAATAATAATAATAATAATGATAAAAATGGAATTAGGATTAATAATAATAATAATAGTAATAATATAAATAATAATAGTAATAAATTAGATGATATGAAGTCAAATAATTTCAGTAATCAGAATCAGAATAATCTGTCACAAATGAAATATAATGAAATAATAATGAAATCTGATCAATTATTTACTCACATCATTAATAACAATCAGAATGAGAATACGCATCAGAATAATCAAACATCAAAACCGATAGCTCTAAATCGAAATGATACGAGGAATTTAATTTCAAATAATTCTTCCATAAATTCATTTCCTATTAATCATGTTGCTTCTTCTGGTAGTGATGTTAAAACGGATGAGATGAATCGATTAGTCAGTAGTAAATCGAACGTGTCTGAACAAATCTCACCAACGAATAATGCTCATCAGACGGATAATACATCGAAAAAAATGAATATTTCTCACATTCAATTAAGGGACAAGTTTCCTCCATCTCACAATGATTCTCGATCTAATAATATAACGATGAAAAATGGGAATAACCAGAAGAGTATGGAGGATAAGGAAATGATGAAAATCTTATCAACTCCATCAACTAATAATAATTTGAATTCGTATAAAACTTCTACAAATCATAAACGTATAACAATATCTGAACAACAACAACAACAACAACAACAACAATCGACGCAATATACTCATCCAATGAGTAAAATTGCATTTTCAATTCAACAACAACAACAACAACAACAACAACAACAACAGCAACAACAACAACAACAAAATTTCCCTCAAGAGAAATCTCATAGTTTTACTTCACAATTACAACATCCATTACGTTTCTCTTCTCATGTGATGTATGACACTCCACCAATTCACAATTTCTATGCTGCAGAAATGTTGATGAATCATCAACGTACACTCAATTCACTATCTCGACCAGAATATTTGTTTCAGAAGACTCCACTCTCCATCAGTAAACCGGGTGACATCTCTGCGAATGTTCTCACTCAAAAACAAATTTATAATCGTTTTCACAATAACAATAATAACAATATCAATGGTGATCATAGCGTAGAAAGAAGTGAGGAGAAACATAATAGGAAATATACCATCAATCCAATGATGAGAAGTGAAAATAATTTATTGAAGAAACCAAATATACCTGCACGTTCTTCTGTCCATTCTCAGTCGTTATCCATTGACGACAATAATACCAATGAAGATAATAGTGAAGTCAAATTGACGAAGCATAATCGTAATTCAATAATATCGTCTTCTTCAACTTCATCTCAACATCACGAATTTGGTGACGGTACTTACGATCCAAAATTAGCTGAAAAGATTAAAGAAGAATTGTGTCTCAATAAGAAGAATGGAGCGAGGAAAAATGCTTGGGGGAATCTATCATATGCCGAATTAATATCATATGCTATTCAAACCAGTAAACATAAACGATTGACATTATCACAGATTTATGATTGGATGATAGCATATGTTCCATATTTTCATGATAAGAAGGAGAAAGTTGAAAGTGCGGGATGGAAGAATTCAATTCGACATAATCTCTCACTTCATTCGAAGTTCTCTCGTTTACAGAATAATGGAGCGGGAAAAAGTAGTTGGTGGATTGTGAAAGATGAGATTGGTGGTAATGGTAATAGTGTGAATGATATAATGAATGAAAATAAACCGAATAACAAAAGGAAAATGAATCCACCAAAAATTGATAATCATAATTCACCTTCAGGTACACATAAACGTAAATTATCCAATGATTCATCTCATAATAACATCCATAATAATAATAATAATAATAATAATAATAATAATAATAATAATATGAATCATCATGATGAGAATGATCAAATTGATCATATAAAATCGATGAATAATGAAAGTATGTTAATGGCAACATCGCCTCGAATAATGAAATATTCTTTTGACAAGAATAAAAAGAACAATAATTCGATGGAAAATCCAGGAAATTTCCTCAACCCATCTCGTTATGGATCGACTGTTGAACATGATGAAATGGATTCGTCATTTATTCATAAAAATCCTCAAAAATCTTTCAACTTTACTCCCACAAATTACTCAACAATGAATTATTCAGCTTCACACTCATCCTCCTCTTCCACCACATCATCGAATCATTATCCTCATGGAATTAAATTAGAACAAGAACGAGAATCTGATTTCGATTCTTACACTAATCGAACGTCATCGTTTGATGAGCAACCATCGTATTCTTTGCCAAATCATCATCTTCTTCAAAAACAACAACAACAACAACAACAACAACAACAGCAATGTTCAATTTCTCCTAATAATCCGATGGTGGATCCGATGGTCGATGGTATGGCATCGAATGATAAATATTTCGCTTCTGATTATTCGTCCCTTGTAACCAATGATATATCGATGATGTCAACGGCGGCACCAGTTATACAAGCTGAAACTACAACAACAACTAATGGAATGAATATGACGTCATCATTAAATATGAACGATTCGTTAGAATCAGATGTCGATGCATTACATCAAGCTAGACGAGCGTCTCTCTTAAATAATCGACGACGAGCACATACGTTTTGTGAGAATCAACGTCAAATATATGAATTCCGTAATGATTCCAATAATTATATGGATGGTAATGAGAATAATCATCTTTTAGCAGATGATAAATTTCTTGTTTCCAATAACAATAATAACAATTCAAATTATTTCTTTAATAATTTAATGTCGAATCAATCGAATAATAATCAGGATGAATCATCTGATGAATTGATGAGTATGAATAATTATTCTGATTCGTCATCATTGTTTGATAATCAGAAATTTTTTTCTCCAACTTCCTCCTCCAACAATTCACGACGACAAAATCAACAAAATTATTCATTTTTCGATACGAACGATGATCAATCAAATTGTCGATCTGATTATATTAATCGTCCTTCGCGTACCACTTCCGTTGGAGAGAAATCAGCACGACTTTCTTCATCTCTTCTACCACCATCAAGTCGAGATTTAATCGATTTAGAATGTCGATCAATTTTCACTTTTGATTCTAACATACTCAAAAGTAATCGGTCAAACAGTGAAAACAACAAAAACCATAACAGTGATAAATGTTCGTGGAAAAACATCTCAAAATCTGAGAATAAAATGATAAATGAACAGAATAGGAAATTGACAGATAACGAAGAATCTTCTCCCAAATATTCGGACAAGTTCAACAGATCTACAAAAGACTCGCCATATCGGAAAGGAATTGATAATTATTCCCAATATTATTCTGATCAGAAAAATCATTTATCATCTCAACGGTTTACTGGAACTTGTCGTGAAGCGCAATCGAGACCAATGGCACAGTTCCGTTTATGATGAATGATTTTCTTTCTATTCCATCACATTCATCCTAATCCAGACAACGAGGGAATTATATAATTCTTGATGACACCGGTGTATCATCTTCATTTTAACAGATTATGCTCCCCAACAACAACAACAACAACAACCGATATCATTTGCATAGTTTTCTTTCAATTTACAAATTTTAATTTTTTGAATCAGATCTAATTTTGATTTCGTCGATTATTCTTTTCTTCTCAATTCATCCGGCAAATCCATCATCTTCTCCCTTAAAACATTCATTTCCAGAGTTTGAATCGAGATAATAAGCGATCTGTCATATTTCGTTCGTCATTAAAACATTTATCTGTATTATTCTCTTTTCTTTCTCTTTTATCGAATATATTTTATCTTATCTTCTCTTATCATATTACATTAATCTCATTTCTTCTCATGTTAAGTCAATTCCATTCAATTATTACATGTGTACTTCAAACGAAATTCTATTCAATTTCATTATGTTACTCGATAATCGAATAATATTATATTATTCTCCAAATTAATTCTTATTAATTATTTTCCATCATATATAACGAACTAATAAGTTTGATGAAAGATTATGCAAAATCAGAATAATAGAAATGTTCAGGAAAATAATAGAAATATATATAGGAAATTTTTGGAACGACACAAAACTTTATGTTTATAAAAAAAAGTAATTGAAGAGAAAGAAAGAAAAGTCAACGATAAAATGAAGTGGAACAAATAAATAGAATAAATTACTTTGATGGAAACAACATTTGTTGACGGAATCACAATATAGACATCTTACTATTATTATTGCTAAACAAAAGAAGATTTTTTTCCGTGATATCCAAATCTTCTCCAACCATCATTTCGACTTATGGACGAATCTGTTCATGTTATCTTAATATGGTGAAGGACCACCACCAGTTGTATTTCGTATTTCATTCGAAATAACTTGTCCTGCAACTCTGGTAGTAGCAGGATTCTTCCAAAGACCAGATGCAAATTCCTGTTGAGCTTTAGCCATACTTGCATCAGTATTTCGATAAATTCTATGTATCTAATCAAATAAACAAGTTTTATAAATTGAAATATCTTTCTTATAAAACTTCTCACTAACTTTCACTAACATGAGGAAATCGCCTATCGCTAAGACGACGAAAACGATCGATAAAATTATCATATAAATTCCAACAAATTTGCCGAATGCTCCATTCGCTTTGAAAGCGGATAATGCTGTAATGAATCCACTAAAATTAAATTGTTAATATGAAATGAAATATGTTAAGAATAAACCTCGTTCCCCATCCGGGCAGACCAAGTGCTTGTATGACAGTTGAAAGGAATTGAATGAAGAAAACGAAGAAGAAAAGCATAAAATTGAATGAGCTATTTTTCCTACAAAACAAATTAATTGTAATTCTATTAATGATGAAGATGAAAACTTGAATGCTTGATATACTGGTTGAAACCAGCAAACATATGATAATGGAATGAAGACGATATAAAGAATTGACCATCCAAATGTTGAACCAGATGAACTGCCCGTCTTCTCAGCAATCATTAACATCAGACATCCGAAAACATTCAATAAGAGAACGACCGCATATATTATCCATAAATAGAACATATATTTGACAATTTGCTGAAATGGTGGTGGGATATCCACCTGGATATCCTGACGGAAACAAGGTCCACATGGGATGAACGATGGAAGTGGTGGAAAATTCTTTGAAGGATTTTGATTAGAATTTCGTTGATTTAATTCTCTTTCCCGTCGTTGAATTTCTGCCTCACGCTTCTCCAAATCTGTTTCTTGTACATTTGTTGTCGTTTTCTGATCTTGTCCTGTACCATAATTTGAGAATGGTGAAATATTTGTTGTTGGTGCATTAAATTGATTAGTAGGTGGTGGTGGAGGTTGTTGTCCAGTCGCATTCGTCGATGTATTTATTGGCGGTTGATATGAATTTATTGATGTGCCAATTGTCGGCTCCACCGGAATTGTTGGCGCACCTGAAATGGTTTTTATGTTATTAAGTGCTGAATCCTAAAAATGAATAGGAAATTGAAAAAAGAAGAAATTTTATTAACCGCAAACGGATCACTAAATGGATTATATTCATCCATCCGATCTCCCACAATAAATTATGATAAAAAAAATTTAAAAACGATTTTTCTGCCAACTACGTCTTAAAAAATCAATTCGAAAAAAATAACGAGAACAAAAAAATTTTCTGATAAATAAAATTCTGTTTAAATAAAAAGATTTTTCATCAAATTTTTGTTAGAATAATTTACAATAAGTGTAGTGTCAACGATTCTCACAAAAAGTATTTCATTCCTCCTCAGAAACCCAACAATCGTATTTGAAAATCATTCTCTCCATTTTCCAAAATACACAATAAACTTTTCTTTATTAACAAATAAATTGATTTTCTTTTGTTTATTCTTTTCACTTTTACCTTACTCCATTAGAGTTTTAATGGTTCAAAAAATTAGTCTTGTTTTAATTTTCATTCATTTTTTTATAAATTCTTTTTTATTATTCTTTCCTTATTACTCATTTAAATACGAAAGAATTTATATAAGTATTCTTCAATCACACGCAAATTCTACTTATTGCTCCATGAAAAAAAAATTAATAATTATTTTTTTCCATTCTTTCTCACAAAATTTTCAAAATTCTATTCTGCTCAAGTGATACCTTAATTCTTACTTTCTAATTGTTGTTAGTAAACAATGAAATTCATAAAAAATATTTTTAGAATTTATCAAAAATTTCTGATTTAAGTTTTTAAACCGCTAAGAATAGTTAATCAGTCTTTTTACTTGCAACACTTTGTTATTAATAAACGAATCGAATTGAAAAATAATCTTATATGTTTGATTTATATTCTATTTCATGAATTTTTGATACTCGAAAATATGCTGTTACCTTCACTATTATCGTTATTATTATCACAATGGCACTATTATTTGTATTTTCATATTTGTATGCCAAAATCTAAAAAACGTTCTAAAAATCTTCAAGTTAAATACACTATCATGTTATTGCTGGATAAAGTTTTATAATAAGGAATACCGAATAATAATAATAATAGATAATAATAAGAATAGTTATAAATACCCAACTGGAATTCTTTAAACAATTTTCGAATTCAATAAGAGGGATTAATCGATTCCCTGTGATTTCGTCATCCTATAATTTTTAAGCGAAAGTCGGTGGTTTCGTCACCCATAAAATGGTGATTTCGTCACCCCTTTTAGAGTATTTCGGTGATTTCATCACCCAAGAAAAAAATTTAACGTTAAATTTTGCGTATTTTTTGCTAAACGTTGAATTTGTCACCCATTTAGTCGTATTTCAGTGAATTCGTCACCCATTTAGTTCTATTTCGGTCAATTCGTCACCCATTTGGTTCTATTTCGGTAAATTCGTCACCCATTTATAAAAATATTTTTGTAAATTTTTTCATTTTTATGGAAATAAATAAACTGGGCTTCAAAACTTTAGAACCTATCGAAATACATGTATAATGAATAAATTTTAAATAAGCGTGTCATATCTTTAGAAATTTATGGAAAAAACATCTTTTTAGCAACAAACTGAACCTTTATTTTTCAAGACATCAACTATTCGTC
>JALJEE010000683.1:0-38292 GCA_023231475.1 Seison nebaliae | reverse complement strand
ATCAGTTCAATAAATTGTTATAAATTTATTAAATAAACATTTCAGTGTTTCATTATCAATTTCTAATTTCCCTATTAATTTTCCTTAATTTCCTTTTAATAATACTTTTTTCGGTGTAACCGGATTATGTTTTTCGATCTAGTTTAAATATCAAAAAATATTTGAAGTTTTACTTATAAAATTTATATCAAATTAACCTTCAGTTATCCAAACTATCTAAATTTAAAATTTTGAAAGAAAATTTATCAGAGATAAAAAAAATTAGTTTGAAATATATTTTCCTTATGCGAAGTTAAAATAATCTCTCAATCAATAATCGATTATAGAACATTCACATATCTTTGTTCAAAAACATTTCAATAATTTTTTACGTTAATTTTATTTTTAAAAACATTTTAAATCAGAAAACGGATACTCACCAAAATGCTGTATTAACCATACAAGTCTATGGATCAGTTAGTGCTATTTTGATTTCGGAATGATAAATTTGTAAAGAGAAATTTTCGATCGAATTATTTTGTCCAATGGAGATTTTTATTTTATAATAATAAAAAAAAGTTAAATGTTCTTTAAAATTTAATTTCTCTTTTGAATTTTTGTCAATTTACTTTTTTACGAAAACTCGTCCAAAATTGATTCTTGATTTCTGATTGATTTAAACTTTTTCCACTTATTATGTTCCACCATTTTTGACCCCTTTGTCGACAAATAAATCCAATCTCCAAAATGAGGTCGAATAGAGATGAAGTTCGAGAATATAAATTTGAAAATTTTCAAGAAAAAATGAAACTTGAATTAAATGTAGTTACATTTGTAAATGTAGAACTCTGAACTTTGGTGGTTGTTAACGTTGAGAAATAAATACACTTTCAACAAAAAATTGGCTATTTTTCAAATTTTTTCTCAAATAATTTATTTCTTATTAAAGATCGCTATTTATTAGATTACACGTATCTAAAAGGACGATCGGTTGGTTTAAAGAAAACCAAATTGAATATATCGATTGGCCCGCTAATAGTTCTGATTTAAATGTGACAGAGGAAATTTGGAGTTCGTTGGCACGTTCGGTATATGAAGAAATGGTACAATTCGAGAGTGTGGAAGCACTGAAAAGGAAAATTCAAAATAGTTGGAAAAAATTACCAGTTGAATTAATTCAAAAACTTACTTCATCTTTTGAGAAACGAATGTCTTGTGTTCTACAGCATACGGGTATTACATTCATCGAAAAGCACATTGTCGGATAACAAATTGTCCGTTGGATGAAAACTAATCACTGAATCAGTTGTATATTACAGTCATGGTGGGTATATTAGGAATATATGTCTAATATATGTCTGCCTGACATTGTCTGGATATCCTTTTTGCTCTTATTACATTCAATATAGTTACATATTTCTATGACATTATCACTAGATGTTTTCACATCAATCTCAAAAAGTTTGGAGTTCATATATATAAAATTCTTACAAATTCAATTCTTACACATATTAATGTCACTTATAACATTCATTTCCGTAAGCGATAACGAATTTACAAAAGCAATTTGCTATCGAAAATTTCATCAAAAATCAAAACAATTTTCTATCATCAGAAATCAAAACAAAATTCTAATATCGATCTATATTCAATATCACCTAACTTTTGCCCTATTGTGATCCGTTGGAATTTATTGACTTTTATTTATTAATTTAGTATAAAGGAAGTACTTTAAAGTGAAGTATGGTTCGGTGGTGTAGTGGTTATCACGTCTGCTTAACACGCAGAAGGTCGCGAGTTCAATTCTCGCTCGAACCTAAAATTTTTCATTGTCAGATAAAAATCTTTTTCATATTAACCTTTTAAAAAGAATGATTAAAGAGAAGTAAACTTTAGAATAAATACTTCAGGTCGGAAGCTGAACATGTTTGAATCGAGAATCGAAATTTATCGAATTCTGAGAGAGAGAATGCGATCTCTTGTCGATCATCTCTTTCACAATTTGATGGGATATGTTTGGTTCTGGTGCATGTAACTTTCTATAATGGACATAAAATTTGGTTTCCCATTTCTCATGTACATTCCCACCAGTTCCACGATAATCAAGAATATGATATTCGGTTGATAGTTCATTGCTAGTGTAAACTAATGTACATATCGATTCTTCAATAAATAGACATAATTCATCTACTTTCTCATTGGAAATTAACTTAGTTTAAATTTTTTTGTTCTTATTTATTGTCTATTCTTGTCTATAAATTCTATTATCGAAAACTTTTGCCAGATTATGATCCGTTGGAATTTAATGACTTTTATTTATTAATTTAATATAATGGAAGTACTTTAAGGTTAAATATGGTTCGGTGGTGTAGTGGTTATCACGTCTGCTTAACACGCAGAAGGTCGCGAGTTCAATTCTCGCTCGAACCTAAAATTTTTTCTTTCCAAATTTTTAAAAATAATGATTTAGAAGAACTTCTTCAGGTCAGAACTGGAAGCGCCGAACTGCGAACAGAATCAACTACTTTCAGATAACTCCAGTTCAGAAAAGTTTTGGGAAGAATTATCAACGTAGTTCTTATTCTTACTAATAATATGTTTTTAATATAAACAGGGTTTCAAAACTTTAGAACCATTTCTATTTTTTATCGAAATATATGTATAATGAATAAATTTTAAATAAGCGGGTCATATCTTTAGAAACTGCAAGATTAAATAACAGAAAAATATGTAAAATTTAACTTACAATGGTAAAATTTTGCTCATTATTCACAATTGAATAATATTAATATAATAATCGATTTGATTAACCAACAAGATCAGTAACATTTATTGCCAAAAAAATTATGATCATTTCACATATTTCTTTTTTTCCCAATTTCTAGCACCGTTTTTAGTGAATAATTTTGAGCAATACTGAAGAAATGGGTAAAAACTAAAAGATGCATGAAATGGAATGAATAACTAATTGAATTTCTAAACACTTGAGAAATAGTTCAATAATATTTTTTATGAATCATATGAGTTCATATGAATATTCATTTTATGATCAGAGAATTGTAAATGATGCTTCGTATCCTGCCACATTTCTTGCCATAATTTTCTTCAACACTTTCGAACAAGATTCATTAATTCTAAATCGAAGTTCATCGTCTTTCATCGTTTTATGATAATTGATGATGAGTGATTTGGTGGATATGGGCCACAACTGAGAAAAATGACTCAGAATCGATAGTTCCGATACAAATGATTAATTGTAGATTCCACAATATCCAGTTGTTGTCCGATCTCACAACACAATCGATGAATGGATATAACTGATAAAACAAAATCGAAGCTAACAATTTTAAAAGGATTCAAATTTTATTTTTTCCAAATTCTCAATTTAAAATAGAAGAATGTGATTTCTAATAAAGACCTTTCCTCAACAGGAAAGTATCACGAATCGCATTAATTAAATGTGATAAATGAACGGTGGTGAATATTCGAGAATTCCGATTTCTTATTTTACACATTCCGCTTTCGATCGTTTCGTTGTCGAAAAGGATCACGATCGGAATGGACAATTTGTCACAATTCATTATTTGTATTTTCTCGTTCGTCATTATCTCAACAGGAAGAAATCGGATTACTTTCAGTTTATTTATTTTATTTTGATAATTCGCTGCAATCTCTTTCAACAACTTTCCACGTTCCTCCAATTGACAATCGTTTCCGTTGAGAAATAAAGCAATTTTCCATGGACAGAATGTCGGATGGAGTAAAAGGCGAAAATCTTTGATGATTTCGATTTCTTCCTTATCTTCAATCTTATTTCCTTCATATTTTTCATTCGTCGATTCTAATCCATCGACGAAGAGACTTATGAGAATGTTATTCATTGAATAAATCGAATTGACATCATTTGACAAATTGACACGAATTAGAGGAATTTCATATGAATTAAATTGATAATTAATTTCGTGATTGTTCGGAGATGATTCTATCAATTTTAAATTCTCTGATCGATAAAGATGTTCCTTCCACCAACACACAATACTTCTCGAATAATTTAACAAATTCAAATTATTTCCATCAGTTTTATAATCAAAAACTTCGAAAAGAATTTGCTCTTTCCATGTCAATTGATGAATAGATGGAAATCGATCGATTGATATCGTTACATATTCATTAATTAATCGATGATCTTTTATAGAAATTTTCTTTTTTGTCATCTCATCGATTGGATGGAATGATTTCATGAAAACGGATTGAGAATGAACATGAAATAATTTCCATTCGTCCATGATATTGTTCAATATCTGCCATCCCAAATTCCCAATAATATATTGATTCTTTCCTTTACTGATCGATTGAATAATTTCATGAGATTTCATCAAACGTCTCAATTTTTCCATTCGTCAAATGTTGAAATGAAGTATTGTTAATGAAACAACCATTTATCTGACGATCGGAATGAGATCTCCAAATATCTTTTACAAACGATCAATTTTTGTTTTGAGTTTTTTTTTCAAAAATCTTTTCCCGAATAAACCACGAATGAATATTTGTAAATTAAATTCAATTTTTGAGCATTTAAAAGTAATTAATAAAATTTCAAAAATTCCTAATAATTCACATGACTAATATGAAATATATTTTGAATTTTAAGTTTTATTTCCTCTTCTGAAATTGTAGAGATAATAAAAATGGATTTCCAAAAATTTTTTCATGAGTTCCGACAACAAATTGGTAAAAAAGAGAATTCGATTTATTTCAAAATTTCTTATTTAAATGAGAATCTTGTTCGATTATTCCACGCTCTTGATAAAGGAAATGTTGAGAGATTTTCGATGAAAGAATTTATGAATTATACAAATTCCTTTTATTCGTTGATGAAAGAACAATTCGTCAATGGAGATGTTGAAGTGATTAAATCGTTCGCAAGTTTCCAAATGGAAGAATTATTCTTGTTACTTGAGAATGTGGAAAATAAATCATATAAGGTTATGATACTGATTCATATTATAAAGATTTGTCAATTCTTAAAGAAATCTGATCAACAAGAATTATTGATAAAATTTCTGGAAATGCCACTTCTGGAAGTTCCCATGATCCATATGATGATTTATCGAATATTTCTTTATCTTCTTCCTTCATATCATTATTGTAAAGATTTTCATAAATTCGATTGGCAATGGAAGAAGATTTGTGATTGTGAGAAGAAAGAAGAATTTTGGATGTCATTTTTTTATAAGATTTTCCTCTTACCATATTCTCATCGATATTCATTCGAATTGGAAATTGATGAGAAAATGAAGAATTTGGATGAGAGTAAATTAATCAATAAAAATAAGAGAATAAAATTCGATGTTGAACAAATTTATGAAACGAAAGATTTATCATCAATCGATGATGATGAATTGATGGAGAATAATAATGAGAATGATCAAACCGTTTTAATTGGTGGTCCACCCAATTCTATGACATTGTCATCTTATAATGAGATGAAATTGATATTGAAATATTTTCATGAGGAATTTATTGATCAAGAATTATTGAAGAATTATGATAATTATCTTCTCAACATTCCCCAATCAATTTTCAATGAATTACCATTGATTAAAATGATGATATTTGAATTAATTCTCAAAAAGATGAATGTTCATTTGAACATGTATTTTTGGAAAATTCTTTTCGTTGGATCAGTTGATGGGAAGACGATGATAATTGAAAAAATCGATGAATTGTTAGGGAAAGAATTGAAAGAATTGAAGAAATGTGAATCTAATTTTTTTATCGATTTAATGAAACAACTTCTCATATTATTCGTTGGTTCATGTTCATATGATAAATCGAATAAAATTTTGAAAGAAATTAAAGAATTGAATGATGGTCAATCACAATCAGGAATTCGATTAAAACAAAAAATTCTAAAGAAACTTCCATTCTTTCTCGATGTTTATTCGGAAATGTTTTTCAATTCTAATTTCAAATTAGAATTAAAAGAATTATCATATTTGTCATTTATCGATGTGATGTTAAGTGAGCGTAATGGAAATAATCATCAATTATTAGAATTATCTATCCAATATATGAAGGAGTCGTTAAATAAATGTCATTGGGAATGGACATATGAATTGGGTCAACGATATTATATTTTAATTCGACATTCGATGGAACGTCATCAGAACAAACCGAAAATTGTCATTAAACTTTTTGAATTATTATCTATTTTATTTTGGAGTTTAGAAGAAAAATTATTTTTCGATGGTCATCATTGTGTAGAATTGGTAGAAGAGACGTTAAGATGTGCACTTATTTTTGCCGTCATTTCTGACGAATTCTATAATTCGATGGTTTCCGTCGTAACCACCATCGCCAGATGTGTGAAATATTTTGATGATGTCGATTTAGCTGAGAAATTATACGATATTTTCTTGATATATTTCCATAAAGATATGGGGAAGATTCTTGGAGATATTCCACTCAATTTCAAATGGAAATTGAAAAATCGAATTTCCTCCATCGTCAATAAAGTGAGAAGTTTAATCTATCAAATCATAGACGATATCGGTGGTGGGAAAGAAGTTCGTGGTTCAGGAAGAGAATTCCGATTTTATTATAACATCATTTATTCCTTAGCGAATGAGAGGATGGATGAGAATATTTGGACAAACACATTCAACAAATTCAATTCCATCAGTCATCGAGTGAATGATGATTTGAAAAATTCAAATTATTTCGATTTGACATCAACTAATAAACGATATAATTCAAAAGGAGAAATATTAGATAAAAAATTACGTTTTGAAAATAGCGGTTTGGAAACGGATTTTCTCATTTGCCAATATGGAAATGTTTTGGATGAAGTGAAATCGTGTTCGTTGAAGGAGTTTAAAGTGATGACATTATATTTACGTTTTTTAAGGAATTTGGTGAATTTGCTCAATTTCTCTCCTCTTCCATTTAACGAATTTTCTCATGAAATTAATTTGAAGGAATTTCGTTTTCTTATCGATTTTAAAACGATTTCTCATCAATCACTTCTCCCATTATATTGGAGAGAATATATTATATTAATTGAGAAATTATTGGAAATAATTGGAAGAGAATCGAGTTTAATTTATGATAATTATTTCACCATATTACTTATCGAAATGATGGAAATTCGAAATATTCCTCATCATTTCTCAATCGATTATGGAAAGATAAGGGAATATATAAAGAGATTATATGGAGCACATGATTTCCCTTTCACTCATTTATGTCAATATGGTCAAGAGAAACGATTGAAAGAGATTTTACAACTCAAATTAATTGGATATATTTCCGACGATTATCATGTGGAATCGATGAAGAATTATGAGAAATTTTATGTCCATCCTGAATTATTAACATCGACTCAATTAATGGAACAATTGTCATCGAAGAAATGTCAAATGACGAATAATACCGTCAATCAGATAGTGGAAATATTTACTAGTGATGAAATAATGAAGAATGAAATGAAAAGAAATATCGAAAGAAATCCATCAAATGAAAATTGGAAAGAATTCACTTTCATCATTTTAGAAAGAATGTTCGATAAAGAAATTATGAAAAATTGGTCATTTGTCCATCTCTTATCAATCATGTCTCATTTGACTGTGCGAATGATCTCACAAGACACACAAATTTATGAGAACGTTTTCATGAGCATTCTATTAGAGAGATGTATTAAACAATTAATTGATATCTCTCCAAAAAATCGATTGGAATTCAAATTAAAATTGTTATCATTCTTCACAAATAAAATCTCTCGTTATCTCCATTTATCATCAACGATGACCTTACAAATTCATTTATATTCCTCATTCATCATCTCCACCATTTTAAATGGATTCAAAACAGAAAATAATGAAAAACCTGTTAATCTGGTAGCAAATCATGAAAATTATAAAATGCTAATACTCAATCCCACAATTAATTCGACGACAATCATCGATAATTTACCATTAAATCGAATGCATTTACTACTTCATTTGAATCGGAAGACATTGGAAAATGGAAGATTTATATATGAAATTCCTTCATCAATTCCTCTACCGATTATGAGAAATTTAATTCTGATGAATTGTGTGACATTATTAGAAGATGAAAATGAACAGAATAATCTCGAAATTTCACTCGAATTAATCGAAGCGTGTTTATGTTCTTTGAATTATGTGAGATTGTTTTCGACAAATTCGATTATTCCCGATCAAGAAATCATTCCAAATTCCATTCCCAATTCTCTCTATTTATTGTCGTCAATTCCTGATGATTTCTACTGTGAAAAATTCGGATGGGAAATCATCATTACGGATTTGTTGGGGAAAGTGTTGGCAATTCAATTTCGAAATATTTCTCTCATTATCGATGAGAAATCAAGAATAAATTTCATGAAAATTATCGAGAAATATACGAGAGATCTTCCCAACAATTCTCTCCAATCGGCCACTATCGATTTATTACGATATTTGTCACATTGTCTCGATTTGCGAACAAATCTCAAAATTGTCTCATTTCTTTATTTTACTATTTTCCATTCGAATGATTTCTGGTATTTTTTGAATCGTTTAAATGGAAATGAACGTTGGCGACGAATTTATAGGAAATATATGTTATTCCTTCGAGAATTGAAACCATCAGAACGGTTTCGATCTCATTTCAATATCGGAATATTTTTACTTCATTCAAATTCCTTCTCCAATTACAAGATTGCTGCTACACGTCTAAAAGAGAGATATGATCGAAATTATGATTTATTTGAAAGAAATATTAATCTGAAAATTGTACTTGGAAAAAATGAAATTTTGAATTTAATCGAACAATTTGAAAA
The DNA here is from genome assembly GCA_023231475.1 of Seison nebaliae. Lineage (NCBI taxonomy): Eukaryota > Metazoa > Rotifera > Pararotatoria > Seisonacea > Seisonidae > Seison > Seison nebaliae. Next base: position 29,471 of record JALJEE010000683.1, on the reverse strand, counting down.
TCTTCTCAATAAACGTGTAATTAGTCGTCAAATTATGATGAATTGTTTAATGAAAATAATAAATGATTCATTGAGTGCGAAAGAGATTTGGGAATGGACAAAGAAAAATTCAGAGGAAGAAAATCGAAAATTGATCCGATTTTACAACGTCATCATTTCCTCTCCAATTATCGATGAATTGACAAATCAATATTTCCATCAAATCAATCGATTTGTTTCTTCTATATTCTTCGAATTATATTCTCATGAACATTATCATGAATTAGGTGATGAGATTGAAAATCTTCTCCAATTCTTCTTATCGAATTCGATGAAAAAATTTATTGGTGAATCGAATGATTCGAATTTACTCATTGAATATGGGAAAATCCTTTTCACTTTATTTAATTTCTATTCGATTTTATTTCTGAAGAAGAATTATCAATTACATTTACCTCAAATATTCTTATCGAATTTAATTTATTTAATCGAAATCATTTCCATCACTTTCTATCAATTACATGATGGAAAGTTTCATGGAGCTGATATTTGTTCCATCAATATCGACAGTTTAAGAGAATGTCATCAATTATTTGAAAAAGATAAAGTATTTTTATCTCCATCCAATATTTTTGATGAGAAGAATAAAAATGAAATTTTCTCTTATTTTACCAAATGTTTCGAACGCTTTCTAATCGTCATTCAATATTTCATTTCGAGAAAAGAAGAAAATGGTCGTCTGTTAATGAAGAATTTGTTGAAACGTTTAAAACATTCCTCCACTTTCTATTTGGAAGAATTCGAATTTTCGACAGCAACACATCAACAACAAACGTCATTCGCTCATGGACATATTGAAAATGAACATTATTTAACACCGTTGCCATGGAAATCAATTTTCTACTTTTATATCGCCATTATTCTAACCGATCAATTAGAATTAGAAAGTGGAATGACATTGGAATTGAGAGAGAATATGATGGTTTGTGAAATGAGATCCAATCCGAATAAATGGTCTGACATTTGGATCGGTAAATTGACTTTGGCTTGTTATGTTGGTCTATTCAAATTGAATAATTCACTTCAACGTTCGTCCTCTCAATTCAACGAATATGGAAGAAGATTTTATTCGATTTTAATGAAGAAATTAATTTCATCAGCACAATTCTCCACAATCGATAATTTATTAAATAAATTAATCACTTTATCATTCGGTGTTGTTGACGATTCATCATCATCATCGGGAAATGTTGAAGATGAATTAATTACGTCATTAATGGAATCGATTTTAACAATCGATTCTCTGACGAATGAACAACACTATCGATTACATATCGTTTCGTTACTTCATTTGATCATACCGAAATATGAAATTGGAACGAAAATAAATTTGGAGGAATTGAAAAATTTCCGTTTGGTCATTGATTTGAATAATGATGAAATTAATCGAACAAAAGATGGTTGGCTATCCATTTATTACGTTAAGAAATATGATGAGAATCAACCAGCAAAATTTCGCGCTCTAATCGAAGTGATGGAATTGATGAAAAATAAGAAGAAAGAAGAGAATCAATTAGTTCAATGTGCCATCGCCAGTTTGATGGTTTTTCAAAATAATTGTCATTTTGAAGAGAATATGAAATATTTCATGTTATATTTCTCCATATTTGACGAACTTCTTAATCGACATCGATCAATTCTTCTACGTATCGAACTCGATCGGGAATTATATTTTTTATCAATATTGGCAATCGATTTGATGGAAAATTTATCCGAAAATTTCTTTCGCCAATTTCGAATTGAAATGAATTCGTTAACGAAACATTTCGTTCGAATAACCAGAAGATGTTTTAAAGAATTGCAAGAAACGAACCGTAATCGAATTCTACTGAAAACGTTGATCGCAGTAACAACAAAAATGACATTGACATTTTCTTTCCATTTGAATGAACATGAATTATTTTCAGAATTTTGGTCATCAATCGAACAATTATTTTTCCTTCATCACAATAATGAACAATCGGAGAAATGGATCGAAATCGAGAATATTGATGATATTAAATTTTTGAAATTATATGGAAATAAATTCCATCAATTCACCAGAGAGAATGGAAAAAAATCGATTCGATCGACAAAATTATCAAATGATTTCATAAAATTATTTGAAGAAGAATCGATATCGATTAATAGTAATCGAGAAAAGAAGAATTTATATAAAGATCTTATGGAATTCATCTTTCTGTCTCTCATTCATTATTGGCCGTTTGATGGAATTCCATTAAAAATTATCGATCGTTTCTTCAATAATTCTTTGGAATGTTCAAATAATTCTTCTATTTTTTTCATGTTATTCGATTTGATGAATGTACAAAATGAGGATATTCAACAAATCATCTCGAAAGATTCGAGTATTCTCCCAATTTTATTTATTAATCGAATTCTCTTCAATTCCATCAAATGGAATCAGAAATCATTTCATCAATTTATCGTCTCTCCAGCTACCAAATTTAATTTATTAATTGATCAATTAGAATGGAAAGATATCATTCGATCGAAATTTGTCGACGATCTTTCTCTCTCCTTCTATTTCAATCAATTGATCCAACTCGTTTTTTGGAATTTAGTCGTCATCTCCACTAATTCTTCGGCAATTCTTTATTATCGATTTTTTCATCAAATTTTCTCATTGATTGAGAAAGAAGGAAACAAATCGATTAAGTTGACAAATCTAACAATTTTTTCCATTGATAATTTATTCTCCGAATTTTATGAATCGTCTCCAGCTTCCTTTCAATGGTTACGAGAAAATATGTCAACTTCCTCATCATTTTCGGTTTATCAATTAATTGGTAGTCCAAAAAATGTCGTCGTTAATTATACGAAGAATGAATGGAAATTGTTCAACAAAGAAAATGAAGAAATTTCCGACATGAATTGTGATGAATGTGAAACTTATAAATCTCTTCTCATTTCGCGATTCTCGACGATTCGTCGTTAATAAAGTTTAAAAGTTTTTCTTTAATTTAAAATGAATGAATTGGATGAAATTCTTATTATTGAGTTTATGATGAAAAAAATGAAAATCGATCTTCTAAAATGAAAAAAGGCAAATAAGATGTTGATAAGAACAAAATTAATTATCGATACTGAAACGTTCGTCGTTGTGTGAAGAAAATAATAAAAAAAATGGGAAAATAATTTGAAGTTGAGAAAGGAACTACTGGCGATGGATGATGGATAAAACTATAAAATTCACTGTGAAAGTTTCTTCAAAATTTTCATTTTGGAAATAATTTTTTTAAAATTTGTTTTCGGAAATTTTTTTTTCAAATTTTGTTTAAGAATTTTTTAGAAATTTTTTTTTTGGAAATTTAACAATATCCCAAATAAGGTTGTGGTTGCTGAGCAATACACGATGAGTATTGTTGTTGTTGTGGATGACAAACCCATCCTTGTTTCCTGTAGAGATTGACGACATCCGATAATGTACCACCATTACAATGGAAATCTGGAAAAGAAAAATATTTGTCAATTATTAAAAAAAGTAAAAATTAATAAATAACTCATATTATTGAATTGTTGTTGTCGTTGTTGTTGTTGATGGTATTGTAATTGTTGTTGTTGTTCTTGTTGTTGTTGTTGTTCCATTCCGAAATAAGAAGATTGATTTAACATATCGGATGATTGGGAGAAACATTCGTTTAACGGATTGTTCAAATGAATATTACGATAAGTCGAATATGGATTTGGTTGATAATTGATGTCACGTTCAATCGAATAATTTCGATGATTTGTTGAATTTGAATAATTTCGTTGTTGTTGTTGATGATTGAATTCAGATTCGGTTGATTGAAGTGCATCTAAAATTAAATGATGATCAGCTTCATTTGTAGTTCGGAGAATGTTGTCCAGAGAATGAGATGTTGTCGGTTTGGAGAATAATCGATCATCACGAATCAATCCGTCAATACTACGACTACGATGATATGTGGGTGTTCGATCACGTTTCTTCTTCTCCACATGAATATCCTGATAACATCGATCGATGACATTTCTGGCAGTTGATGGGAGAAGAGAATTCAATTCATCAACCGAACGAATATCTCGAGAATGTTGGGCAGCATAAATTTTGGGATTCATTTTCGTCACACCCAAATTATGAATTTTTGGAACTATTCGAGAAGTTTTCGGTGTCCATTCAATTATTACATTTCGGTTATTGTCAGGATCATCTCGTCGTTTCATAATTTCTCTTTGAACTATCACTTTCCTTTTAGGACGTTCAATTGGTAACCATCGTTCAACATAAATCGGTCGTGGTTTCGGGGGTAATGCTGGCATTCGTTCAATTACCACACGACGAGGTGGTGGTGGTGGTGGTTCCAACGTTTTCGTTATGGTTTGTGGTTCTGGTGTTGGTGTTAGTTCTGGTGGTTTCTCTCGTAAGATAATTGGTGATGGTGTTCTTGGTTCATTTGGTCGTTGTTGAACTATTACAGGTGGTTCGGGTGGAGGAGTTGCTGGACGAACTTCTTTAATGACGATTGGTGGAGGAGGTGACGGTGTTTCCGGTTGGAGATATCTGATAGATACCGATTGTTTATAAGTGACTTGATCGTTCGATTTACGATTAATGACCATGGGATTCTTGTCCAAACTGAAACAATTAGTGGCGGAGGCCGATGCGGCAATTGGTTGATTGACTTGCGAACATGGAATTTGGGGCGGTAGAGGTGGTGGTGGTGGATAGGACGAGAATTGATCATTGTCGTTTAAATTGATAAAATCGCTCGAGACGATTGGATTGAAATTATTCTCCATTCTTTCTGAAGAGAATCGATGATCTGGTTTCGAATGATCGTTGCGTGATAAGGAGGATGCGGAAGAAGATGCCAATTTTTTTAACGATTCGTTATGATCAGCTAGATTACGATCAAAGTGTGAGGTATTTATAGGATCTGTTTGAGATGCATTCATCTTTTCTCCAACATGAAATGAGCGAATGATCTGATTCATCGAACTATAATTGTTTTCAAATTGTTCATTGTTTCTACTTAATCGTCGTAAACTTTCATGATAATCTTTCATAATTGCTTCATCCAAAATATTCGAAATCTCTTTATTCTCTTCCATTGTCTCATTATTATTGTCAACTATTCTCGATGATGATATCGAACCATTATTATTATTTTTTTTATTATTATTATTATTATTATTATTATGACGGGAATTAAGAGAATTATTATAATGATAACGATCATGATGATTATTATTATTATTATTATTATTATTATTATTATTATTATTATTTGTTTGATGAAATGTTTGGAGTCCTTCACCACAATGATTCATTTGATTAACATAGCAATTCTTATCATTCTTCTGATTATCATAGTTCACATCGAAATTCAATTTTATCTTATTCTTATGATGATTCTCATAATTATTCAGTTCACTCATTTTATTGTCTAATGAATGAGTATTATTAATATAGTTATTTCGATTACTAATATTATCTAATTGAGCTGCTGAATATTCTTTATTCCTCTTGTCAGATAACATACCGAATTTTCTCATTGAACTCGAATCATGAAATGGATTCGTAGAATCATCATTTGCTGTTGCTCCACTATTCTCGTAACTCCTCTCGTTAGTGAGAGTTGTGTTTCCCGATGAATTCGATTCATTCTCGCTAGAAAGATTGATATTCGAATATTTTATTTCATTATTGAACGTTTTTTCAATTTTCATATTCTCCTCATCTTTCTGTCGTAGAGGTGCTTGATAGATATGATCTTCATCTTGTTTGATATTGACATTGATCGTTTTCCCTTCACATTTCTTGTCACTAATTTGTTTCGGTAAAAGATAATAAGAAGAAGAAATTAATTCTTTCGATGAATTCCGTGGAGTGATGGTGGTGGAGGAGGATGGAACGGTAAAAGTGGAAGTTGTATCATCAATATTTTCATCATTCATCTTCTTCTGATGATGATGATTCTCAATGAAAGTCACTTTCTTTCCAGTTTGTTGATACGAATTGATTTCTCTAATTTTCTTAATCTCATCAATATGCCGAATACCGAAATATCTCGGTTGATGTTTGCCAACCGATAATTTGTTCCCTGGTCGTCTCATTGTTTGATAAGAGGAAACACTTTCATCACAACTCATAACATCATCATTGTTCTTCTTCTTTTTTACGACTGCATAGAACATATTCCTCCGCGAAACTTGAAAAAATCGAATCTACAACAAAGTGAAAACAATCTGTCTTTCGACGTCCCTTAATCGTTTTATTCAATGAAATATAAAAATGAAAAGAAGAAGAAGAGGAAGGAAAGGAAAACTTCAAATTTTCGATAATGATGTGTACTTGTACGGTAATATTGTTGTTGTTGTTGTTACGTAGATATGATGATGTAGAAGAAGGTGGTGAATTAAATTTTTTTATTATATACAACTAAATCAATTTCATCCTCATGTTACTAATAAGAAAATTATATTTAACTGTTATCATCATCATCATCATCAACAACAACAACAACAACAACAATAACAATAGAATAGTCTTATGAATTATAGAAAATTACAATTCAATTTTCTTCCTTTATTTCAATGACGATCTCCTCATAATAATAACAATAATAATAATAATAATAATTTATAATAATAATTTATAATAATGATGATGATGATGATGATAAAATAAAGTATAAATACATCGTCACATTTCCACTTCACTTATCTCAAGAAAAAAAAAGAGAGATAAATTGAAGAAATTAATAAGAAGGAAACGAGGAAATATCATAAGAATACACGCCGACGATTGACAATGTCGTAGAGGAAGAAAGGAAGAACGGCTATCAACACAACGACCGATGTGGCCACCAGGTACCAAATTGAGAGGGTTCGATGAAAATCTCTATATTCAAAATACTCGTTGATGTGACGTTCGAATGTCTTCAGATTCTTTTTTGTCTTCTTCTCACATAACGTTTGTGAGATGTCGTCGATACAGATGACGGAATGTGTCTCACTCGAATCACAGTTACTCGGCCAAAATGAAATTATTCCCGACTTCTCTCGACTGACTGTTAAGCAATCGTTCTCCTTCACCATCTCTCTGGGGATGTACAGCCAACTGATCGTTTCGTTCGAGTTCCTCCATTCAAATGTGCCATTTCCATTAGCTCGTCCGTCTAGCCAAAATGAAAGATGAGTATTCGATTCAATTCGTCCGCAATTCAACAAACTGTTGATCGTATCTAATTCGACGTTAGAGAGCAGGAATGTGTTGTTCGATTGACAGTGTAATTGAGCATCATTGAAACTCTTCTTCTCACATGAGAATACGAATGATTCCAGATCGATGATTGTTAGCACATCACAGATTAGATGGAGTATAAGAATCAGAAATTGAAACAACATTTTTTTCAATAGTTTCACTTAATATTTAGTTTTCCTTTTCACTTTCGTTCGTATGGGCAACTAGTAAGTGAGACTTTCTATTGTATTTTTTTGTTTTACTCTTCTTTTTTTTCATTTTCGCACAATGTCAAAGACGAATTTTAAAAATCCTTACGAGAAAGTCATCAACAAACAATGGCGATTGAAAGAGTTATTAGGGTCCGGTTCTTTCGGTGACGTCTATACGGCTGTCCACGAATCGACCGGTGATGTTGTTGCAGTTAAGTTCGAACCACTAAAAGGTCAATTACATCTCCTTCATCATTCCTTTCTAATCCGTTTGCAGAACAATTGAAACAATTACAATATGAATTTCGCGTATTTAAATTGTTGCAGAATGGAATTGGAATTCCCGCCGTTTATCATTATGGCGAATTTGAAAAATGGAATATTATGATTATGGAACGTCTTCGAATTAGCTTAGAAGATTTATTTGAAAAATTAGATAACAAGTTCTCTCTCAAAACCATCTTGATGTTGGGTGATCAGATGGTGACGCGACTCGAATTTCTTCATAGTCGCGACATTCTCCACCGAGACATCAAACCCGACAACTTCATGATGGGATTGGACAAACATGCGAAACGCGTTTATATTATCGATTTCGGATTAGCCAAAAAATTTTATGATCAGAAAAACGGTCATTTACCGTTTCGTGAAGGTAAATCATTGACAGGAACGCCTCGTTATGCATCAATCAATGCTCATGTCGGTTATGAACAGTCACGTCGAGATGATTTGGAAGCACTTGGATATGTGTTGTTATATTTCCATTTAGGACGATTACCATGGCAAGGATTGAAAGCGGTGACACACAAACAGAAATATGCAAAAATTAAAGAGATGAAACAAGCGATTTCGACGAAAGCCTTATGTAAAAATGCACCGGAAGTCTTTGCCACATTCTTAGATTATGCAAAAAATTTAGAATATGAACAAAAACCAGATTATCATTACATCCGTCAACAAATGCGTGATTTATTTAGAGCTCAAAATTTCGTCTTAGATTTCATCTATGATTGGGATGGTGATGATACTGCACCAACCACACTCGATCTTGATCAAATGGCACATCCGGTTGACGCTCATACTTCGGGTGCACGAGCTACTGCTGGTGAGAAGAGTAACGTCACTCATGGATATCCGTTAACTGATACCCGTAATAAGAACTGAATGGAAATTATTTTCTTCTCACTCCCACAAATTCAATGAAAGTTGTTATAGATAAATTATATATAATTGTTTCTCTCATCTCAATTTCTAATTTTTCTTTCTTTTTTCCTATTTTACAATTTCATTTTCATTAACATTCTACAACAAATGACTAAATCTGAATTCTTAAAAAATTTCCAAGTTAAACGTAAATTGAACAGTGGATCATTCGGTTCTATTTATACTTTACGTCCTCAAGAGGGCACATTGAAGAGGAAACATGATGTCGTTCAACTCGTCGCTAAAATCGAACCATATATCAAATATATTAATAAGAAGAGAATTCAATCTCTCAAATTCGAATATCGTATTAATCGAAAATTACATGGTGGCGTCGCCATCAGTAATGTATTGGCATATTTCGAAGGTCAACATTTGGCACTAGAAAATGGAAAAGGTTAGACAAATTCCTCTTCCTATATTTTCCTTTCTTTCATGACCATGTTGACTATTTTGATAGTTGAACAATTTAATATTTTATTAATGGATCGATTGGGACCGTCATTGGCCTATTTGGTGCGGAAAATGCCGATGAGAGCATTCTCCTTGAAAACCATATTAATGATAACTGATCAATTAATTTCTCGATTGGAATGGATTCATCGACGTGGAATTATTCATCGAGATCTCAAACCCGAGAATTGCGTCATTGGTTTGGGGAAGAATTCGTTCCGGATTTATATCATCGATTTTGGCTTAGCCAAATTGTACGATATGAATTACGTAGAAATCGATGTTGAATGTGACAATTCGATTGTGGGAACACCGAGATTTGCATCGATTAATGCACATTGTAACAAATATCTATATCCGAAAGATGATATGGAAGCATTGATTTATATGTTGATCTTCTTGTCAGGCAGTTCGTTGCCATGGCGACACTTTTCTTCTTCGAATAGTTCAAAATTGAATAAAGATATTCGATTGTCGAAAGAATCTTATTCTCTCGAGAATTATCCAGGTGCACATCAACTGTTCAAGACGTTGTTACATTATACTACACATGCGAATCCGAATCATATACTCGATTATAATGCCATGAGAAATGAGGTACGAAGTGTGTTTGGAGAAAATCGATTTATTTTAGATTATCATTACGATTGGGATACAGGAGTAGATAGTGAAACGGGTGATATCTCAATGAAAGGAATATCGGTTTATTAATGAAATAGTTTGAGAGTTTAATTTTGGTCCATTGATGAATATAAATAAAGATTGACAAAGAAATATTACATGGTTAATAGTGAATGTCATAAAAATAAAGGCAAAATTTGTAATAAAATATAATTGTTCATTCATATAAATTTTTCTATAAATCTTTCTTATAAACCCAATAATCTTTCTCATAACCTTCTTGAACATGACTGAGAAGTTTCTTTATTCGTTGTTGACAATATCTAAAAGGAGAATTAATTTTAAAAAAATCTTATGGAAATATTTCGTTACGAACCGATATTTATCTTGTACTTTCTGTTTAATATTCCCTAAATCTTCTTCCGTCAACTCTCGTTCCAAATAGCCAGATAATTGTTCAGTCACTATTTCAACATCTTTTTGATTATCCTTGTTGTGAACACGTTGAAAAATTATGAATTATTTGAAAAAGAAAACTTCAAAAATTTGTGATTCATTATTTTTATCGAGGTAGAAAGCAAAGACATATGTGTACATTAATGTTCTTCGGCAGAATTGTAAGATATCTACAGCATGCTTAAGGAATTGTACTTCTATCCATGACATACCAGCACGTTGTTGCAATTCCTCTTCTTTTTCGTTCACTTTATCATACAATTTCTTCTCCAATCGAAGACTTTGTAAATGATTCATATATCGATTACAATAGAATAAATATCGTTGAAGATGAGCGCGTGAAATGTCTTGAGCCTTTCTCGCTTTCTTCGTATCGTCTTCATTGTAACGATTACAATTGTACCAAGCAGAACCGTGAGGACCCCAATCACCGAGACACACCCAACAAAATTCAAATTTACAACATGCGTTCCGGCAGATCATATGATTACAACCCCCATTCTTTTCGATTACAGCTCGACATTTCGGACATTCCTAACCACATGACTTTAAAGGAAATTCGTTCAAATTCAATTAACTTTCGTATTCACCGTTATCCATGTGAATGTCTCTGAATCATCGGCACATTTCTTCAGCCACATTCGTAACAGATCACATTTGACCGGATCATGTATCGATTGGCCACAACCGAAGCAGAATTCGTGTCCGCATTTACATTTTACATTCTTCACTTCTAAATGTGGGAGAATTATTGCATATTGACAATCCGGTTTCGTACACCATTTTATGAGACGGTTCCACTACAATAAAAATGATTTGTATAAAAAAAAAACGATTTTTTTTAAAAATTCCAACAGATACGAATGCTTTGATTATGAGTCGAACATATTTCTCATATAAGACTTGGTCATTTAAGAATTGTCTAAAATATATAAAAATATTGATTCGTTTCAAAATATAATTATTTTATTATATTATCATATTAAATTAAAGATGCTAACTCAACTTGTTCGTCTTCCAACATGGACGAACATTTTAAATAAGGACAAGTGATTACCTATGAATGATTATGGGTAATGAGAGTAAAAAGGAAATAATTAACAGAACTGAATGCAGATTGTATAATAGAATTGGATAAATAGGATTTCCAACAATCCTTACAGAAAACATGATTACATTGTAAGGAAATTAATTCGTCCACATCGAACATGTCCCAACAAACGAGACAATTCATCTTCTTTTCATTACTCTCCTCCACCGTCTCAATTTCGTCTGAAGGAATTTGTGCATCTTTGATCAGTCGATCAGGATCTTCAAAATATCGTTCTAATAATCGATCTCGATCCCATTTGCAAGCGAAGAGAAATAATCTGATTCTTGCACGTGACTCATAATTGATGACGTCTTGAACACTCGTAATTGTGGCATTCATCATTTGGAAGATTTCGTCACCGTCCAACACTTCATATGTTTTCTCGTATGATGCTACTTTATTTCTGAGCATATTTCCAACGAAATCAATTATAATTTAAAGGAGAACTAACAGATTATGATTAGGTGGGGCCATTTCGGTATCGGTTAATATATGAGAAGGAGAATTATTATTCATTCGAACTGGAGGGAATTCACTTGGTGAATTTTGTTGGTATAAATTCGTTTCGTCATCAGTATCTTCCTGATGATCATTTTTTTATTGGACCATACCAAATTCGATTGGAATGACATTAAATGAGAATTGATTAAACGATTAGTTTTTTTTCGAATTAGAAAGAGAAAATTAAGAAGAAGAAAGTAGAAGATAGTAGAAACTTTGTATAACATCTGATTATGTTCTTCAAATTTTTTTTCCACCAATGATGTCAAATTAATGAAAAAAAAAGAAAGGAAAAAAAGAGAATATTAATTCAATTGACTAGACTAGATGAAGTATATAATGGTGTGTATGTGTATGTGTTTGTACGTATATGTCTTTCTATTTATTCCTCTCTCACCCTCCAAACACACAAAAGAAGAGGAGCCGAAATTTTAATAAAAATTGATTTTCCCAAAATAAATCTACTCCTACTTCCTCTCCCACTTCCCAATCCCTGCAAATTCTCCTAATCTTCTACTCAAACAAATGATGGATATCTGACTTACACACTCCACTAATTGAAATTCGACTTTCGATATGTAATCACTGAGACGACCAACAAATCTGAAACTAAACGAAAAGGAAAAAGAAATGGAAAGAATGAAAAAGGAAATCCAATAGAAAGACAATCGACGCAGTCCGTATCATCATTTAAAACAATTCTCTCCTGTAAAAAATTCTCGACATCTTAATTAATTCGGTACATGTCTTTTACTAACGATCAGGTATCTGAATTTTACACGTTTCTTTTCCATCGTTGACGTTCATCTTTTCTCGATTGAATTGTTAAATGAAGAAACTTTGTTTAATATGGAAAGAATTAATAAATTAAAAAAATGTTTCAGAAACTATTCTACTTTTCGGATAAATAAAACTTCTTTTCTTTTAGTTGTGCAATAAACTAACGTAATTATTAAGATTACATAAGAAAAATTAGTGGGACATATGCTAAATGTTTGGAAGTTAATTTCATACAATCAACATATTGCAAATTCAACAAATTCTTTTCAACAAAAAACAAATAAATGACAATGATCTCCACCTGTCAATAGTTTTGGAGAAAACATGAAAATGAATTTTATGAATTTGATTTACACAGAAAAAATAGGAAAATATAATTCAAAATAAAAATTTATCTTGTTTCAATTTTCCTTAATTGTTTTCTCTTCAATCTCTTCAACTTATTCGGATTTTTTATCGGTTGTACAACTTCTGCTTTCCGTTCATTCATTTTCCTTCTTTCAGCGTTCTTCCGCTGTCTCTCTTTCAATTCCCATTTGGTTTCCTTTCGAACTAATTTCAAGGATTGCTCATGATTCTTGATCCGTTCACGATCGTTTCTCTCCTTCATCTTCTTCTCCCACGAACTCTTCGATGTTTTCGATGTTCGACAAAATTGTCCAAATCTATTTTTATTTTTTAAAGTTTTAAAGTGAAATTAATTTTAATTAACGATTGGCATTTCGCTGCTTTCCATGGACGACCCGATTTGTTTGTGCCTATTGGAATTGCTATATCGTCATCTTCTGAATCTTTCAACTTTATCATTTTTGTCGATTGATTCATGATGGAAAACACACACACCTCCGATAAGCTGCAACATCAAATTGTTCATGAAATGATATAAATCAAATTTCTTAAGATTTTTTCTTTAAATTTTAAATTAAATAATTAGCATAATATTAATAATAATAATAATTAAGGTTAATAACCTGGAGTTTAATAATTTTTTTTTGATCTAATTAATATTTCTATTTTTGAAAACTTTTGTTTGAACGTTTTAAGAAGCTTAAAATTTTTAAATATCTCGAAAAAAAATTTATAAATTAAAAATCTGAAAATATTAAGTTGTTTAAAATTGTCGTATTGTATATGTTAATTTTTAGGAGAAAAAAAAATTTCGTTCATGACACAACAAAGAGACTTTTACCGAAAAATTTAATTGGACATTTCTCTTTATTTTAAGTACACTTAACAATAATGTAACATAAAACTATATATAAATAACCATTATATAATGTTATATAATACTATAATTTGACCTGATTCTGAAGAATTAAAAAAAATTATATTTTTAGTTCAATCCATCTCTAGAAATGATCAACTATTAATTCTTTCAAAAAAGTTCTAACTGAATTTTATCTACATCAGTTCTGGTTCAAAAATTAACTCTTTATAAGTTTCTTTTATTATAAGTAGAAATGTCCTACCTTATAAAAGACAGGAGTAGAACTGTCCAAAAACAAGAAAAAGCGGAGTAGAACTGTCCGTAATTTCCTAAAAAGGAGTAGAAGTGTCCATCGAAGTGAAAAAAGGAGTTTTAAAAAAGGAGTTGAACTGTTCACTTTGTCCGGTAGAACCATTTATAGAACGACAATTAAAACCGTCAGAATATGGTGAGAATATTTCCAACATTCAACCTTTTCACATTCAATCACCCACTTGGAAAGTGGTAAAAGTTAATTTTGTGAACAAATGTTTCTTATTTGAAGTTATAAATAAATAGTATAATTCTTATTGAAAAGTTATAAATTGTAATGAAATAAATGAAAGAAAATGATAATGGTATTTGATTTGTGATAATTGGAGAGGATATGAATTCATAAATTAATCAATTAGTTTATTATTCGTTAACATTGATATTACATTAATTGAATAAATATAATGTTTATGTTTTTTGAAAAGAAATATTATTATTAGAATACTCTCTGGCTGATAAATAGACTGCTTCGCAGACGTAGTTGCACTCCACCATTCGTCATTAGCGTGAGATGTTGAGCATCGAATTAGAATAAATAGAGCGAATAAATTGAAAGAAAAGAAAAAAAGAATGAAAATCTAAAATATTTTCAGTTCGACGACAATTAACGAAAATTAATCAATCAATAAATTTCACGTAGTTTTCCGGTATGAGACCGGTCACTCCATTTAATGTCCCTTTCAACCAACCAGGCTCATCAGTAGTCTCAATGTTGCCGATTATATCGTCCTTATTAAAATTTAGTTCTGACTCATCATCAGCTGAACAACTGTAAATTGCGATGACTCGACTGGGTTTCTCTTTATATTCAGTTTCCGTCGCATCTGTCGTTGGATGATGAGTAGTGGAAACGTTCGACGTCCTCGCTTGAGTTGACGGGCCATGACTGGAAGGACGTGGATTTGCACTCCGACTCAATTTGTTTCCTTTTAATAAAGAGAAAGATAGAAAAAGTCAACGGGAAATTCAAACGAAGAAAATTTGAAGGAGGAAAATTTTCAAAAAATTTTAGCGATAAAATTACAAGCACATATCATTAGATGAAAGATTGGAGGATTGAGCGAAATCAATTTAGAAGAAAATTTAATTCTTACTTAAAGCCACGCTAAGTCTCTGAGTTTTACTTGTTTGATATTTGCGATTCTTTTCAGATTCTTCAAAAAAAAAGAAAATTAATCATTCTTTTTAATTCATTCATCATTTTCAAACAGAATATTTTCATACAAAAATTAGTAAACATAAAATGTGATTAATTTGCAGAGACAAACATTTCGACTGATAATAAAAAGGAATTACAAACAGAGGGAACGATGGGAATGATGCGACGAATAAGATCAATAATCATTCATAAGACCTGGATCTTTCCAGCTACAAGTCCCATCAGCGGTTGATGATAATGAAGAAGTCAAACTAGAACGTCGAAATATATTCAATTTATCGACGAGATACGATGACGACGATGCGCCAAATGGACGTCTTTTTAATCGACGACGTTGATTCGACGATTTGGTGGGACGATTCGTTGATGGATTATAATTCTTCTCTTCTTTCAATGAAGAGGAAATACTGAACGTCGTTGGAACTTGATCAATCAACAAATCAGCTGACGTATGAATCGGATGATCGGCAATTTTATCCGTTTCTTTTTTATTCAAACCACTTTGATGATGTTGTTGTTGTTGTTGTAAATGACGTTTATTTAATTCTATTTCATCAGTCGATGTAAACATATCATTAACAGCTGACATATCAGATGCTGTTATACTTAGATCGCTGTGATGCATAAAAGAGGAAGATGAGACTGATGATGACAATGGTGACATCGATCGACTGCTGGTTGTTGAGGTGGAGTAGGAAGACGTCGAAAAACGACGACGATTCTCTTTCTTATTCATTGACAATGATCGTCCGTCATTCTTCTTTAACGTACTAACGTATTCCGAATTACCTTTTTGAAAATTAATCAGTTGATCAATAAATATCGATTATCGATTGGAAACATATTTTTTCAAATTTCACTTCAATTGGAAGTCTCTCTCTCAAAAAAAAAAGAAACTGATAAATTATTCACTAACCAACTTCAATTTTCGTGTTATTCTCACGATTCCTCTGATCGACTAATGTCGGTGCCAAAATCGGTAACGACGCTTCCAACGGAGCTGACGGATCGTCTTCACTTCTCACACTGATTAGAGCGACATCTTCGATATCGTCCAAATAGAGTTGAGGAAGACAAAGTCGTTTGGCGAATGTTATCATCATTTCTACAAAGAAATTACAAAATTTTATATTCATCAACGATTTCACTGTTTCCTGTTGCGGCCATAAAATGGTCGGTCCGAAACAAATACTCAAATTGGCCACATGCATTTGATTATTCGAATGTAGTGATACTTCATACAAATGGGAAAATATCATTTTTATCGTTTCTAAATTATCGTTCGGTAATTTCATGAGAATCTCATGAACCGTTTTCAATCGATCTTTTTGCTTATTCAATTGGATGGCCGCTATCAATTTCTGGTAATTGGCTGCCGTCACTAACGGTTCCTTCAAATGTCTCAGATAATATTTGATTCCACTAGTGATCGTTTTAACATCCGTCGTCGAAATATCAATGAGACAATCCTCATTGTTTGATTTCAAATTTATCTGCATTTTCCTCTTCTCATCTTTCTCATCCAACAAATCTGGTGGAGATGATGGAAATTTGAAAATTTGAAAATTTAAAAATTTTTACTAAACGAAATTTTACAAATTTTTCAATTTGTGGTTTCACACCATTCTTACGATAGATGCCCGGTTCCTCGATATATTGTTCTTCGATGACGTAGATACATTCCTTGAGGAATTTCATTCCAATTTCATTCAAATTGAATTGAGTCGTTGTCATGTGAGAATATCCGTTTCGATTCCTGTTTTGTTCGTTCACCGTTCCACCCATCAATTGTATCCATCTCTGCATTTCTTTCAATGTAACAGCTTGAACGATGATATATTGGATGTTCTGGGAATTGGTGGAATCGGAAGGAGTTGCGGAAAAACCGGCAGCGCTTCCAATTAAACTGGCACTTCCATGAGTACCGCCTACTGATTGCTGTGTAGAATTTTGTGCAGATAATGACAATGATGATCCTGAATCATTAGGAACGCGATTAACCATTTGTTGTCCGAAATGCATGATGGAAGCAGCAACACCAGAACTTTTCTTATTGGAAGTGACTTCGGACGAGACCGTATTATTTTGAGTGATATTTACAGACGAAGCTGCTCCCACTGGCACACATTGAAGTTCGATACAGAAACGTCGATCGATCGCTTCATTCGATTTCTCGAATGCACTTGATATCGTCCATTCTTCTCTGGTGGTGGGCTGAAAAGATGGTTTTGAATGGAAAGTGAATGGAAATTTTTCTAACCGCTTTCGATCCAGTATGTCCGGTGTAAGGGAACATACAAAGTCGATGTGTAGTTGAATTATATGTACAGTAATGTTTCTGCCACGTCGTATTGAACGTTCCTGATTGATGGAATGAAAATGGAATGAAAATGGAATGATGAAAAGGAGAAATTTTAACGTTTACCAGCGACGAACAGATATCCATCATGATCATAATAACTTCGTTTTGGTGTGGTTTCTTCTAACATTGCTTCACCATTTGGTGATGTTAATCGTTGGATGAGACTAGTTCCTTCGTCTGCTAAACATTGGAAATTATTTCGACACTTAATAATTAATTTATCATTATCATAATTAATTAAATGGAAAAATATGAATGGAACTTTCGAAAGTCGTTGACTTAATTGACTGATATAATCCGTCGTATCTTGATACACTTCATAGCCCTGATGATAGAATAACATCCATGCATTCAAATGAAGCAACAACTAATGAAAAAGATGATGAATGAAATGATGAAATTCGAGAGGAACTTCTTCAACAAATTGAAATTTTTTTTTCTCCTGAACTTTCTGCAAATCGAACACATAATCATATTTCAATTTCTTATATTTCGCTTGTTGAATATCGAATTCCGAATCACACTAATAATCACTTGGTAATAATTTATGGAGAAAATTGAAAGAAACTTCAGAAAATGTTTGTCCTGTAGTTTTTTTCGTGGAGAAAGCGAGTTTTTTCTCCATAAAATTGTAATATTTCTGCGTTTCCTTATCGAACTTCTTCTTATGTTCCTTTAATATGGAGGAGGGGCAATTGAGAGAGAAAATTGAGGAAAATGAGAAGAATTAGAAACTTTGACAGCTCCGATATCCTCTTTACGGAAGAATTCCATTCGTTGTAAATAATATCGAGCTAATTCGATCTTTGAAAGAGATTTGAAGGAGATTTGAAAATTTCAATTAAAATAAACTTGAAAACTTCGTTTCTTCTCAATGTTTTCGATGAGATTGGCAAATCTCTCGAATGAATCACCTTTCAATTAATTTATGAGTTCGTTTTAATGGGGAAAGAAAAAGAAACGAATGACAATTTCATCGTCAGTATCGACGGCGTTACCGATAGTTCGATAATCGAAATTATTTAATTGTTTTGATAAATTGATGAAAGCTTTCGATAGATCTTTTGAATGAGGATGAAATGAGAATGAGAATTGTAAATAATATGAAACTCTTTTGTTGATCGATCACTTCGTAACATCGTTTTATTAAGAGTTTGATGGAACTGCTCGTTCGATTGAGTTCCAGTTCATGTTCGTGGAGACGCTCTCGGAATAATGGTGAATCGGAGAGAGCGTCACTAAATTCCAAAGGTTGCAATGATGTCAATACCATGTTGATGATGGTTGAGAATGGAGTATTAATGTGGAGTGGATGATGATCTCGAAATGTGATATCAGAATCGAGTGAAGGATATTAATGGAATGAAGATTAATTAATGAAGGAGACTCATATCTGATTAAATATAGTTAATGAATTGAATGAATAAATGGAGACGAAAAAAAAAAAAAGGAAAGTTGAAATTGTTTTGGTAATTATAAATAAATATTTGGCGATCTATCCCGAACGGAGGAGCAGATAATGTGAGTTTGCATATCTCTGCCCTTTTCTCTCTATCAACAGATCAGGAAGATAATTTATTCCATAAATAATTCTTCACAAATCTTCACGATTGCCTATTGGCGGGGTGAGGATGCGTTTACATGAATTCTGACGCGCCATATACCAGATCAACATATTTACTATTACGACTAGCCAATTCAATCGATTAGCTCATAATTTATTTGAAAAATGAAATGTTTTTCTCGTAACAAACAGTCAATATTACATCCCCTCCCTTCCAACTAACACGATCGAAATTGTTTTAAGTGAATTCTATTTTCTTTATCTCTCATTTGCATTCTCATTCATCGTTCGATCTGTAAACGTACATGCATATTCCAATATTAACTGTCTTTTATTTCTACATAAAATCTTTCTTGTCTATGGGCTGCTTCGTGCTTTCGTGTGTGTGTATATGTATTTATTTATTGTTTATTATTATCTCATTTTCACTATCGTTCCTCATGTCGGATTGGAAGTAGACGAGATGAATTTTATTTACATTCAGAACAACATCCCCAAAGATAGATGATATTCTTGATGATAATGTGAAGAAATGAAGGAAATGTGAATTTTCTCTTCTTTCACGAATTGTGTGTGTATGTGTGGAGGGGAAGTAATTGATGTTATGAGTGATATATGACCACTCCAGTCGGACGATTAGGCAGATGAGGAGAAGAACTGCATTCTTTAATGTTCACCTCAAATATTCAAATTCATTTACATTTAATTCTTAACTCTCTTGCAAATCTCACACACACACACATACACATACACACACACACACACACACAGATACAATAATACGTGCATTTATAAAAGACACGTGCGCCAATGTAATTACATAATATATATCTCCTATAATATTGGATCATTCGAGGGAGAATTGCATGTGAAAAAGATACAGAAAAAGAATTATCTTTACATTAAACTGATACTGGGAGAGTATGGTAAGGGAGAGATGAGAATAATTTGGAATATAATGTCCAAAGATAATGCATGAGATGTCGATTGCACTCGTTGAACCTTCAACGAATTAGTAGTAGAGATGAGAAATAGTTGATAAATAAAGAAGTAAACAACATTTCTTTTCGATCCTTCTAAATTATACTTATTTGTTCAACGCTTCTTTCCCCCCCTCATTTCACACAGTCCACATGTAGCCCACTCATATTCGAGTGGATGACTTCGAATCTTTCCTCAAATTCTTATATACAAAATCTGAATAGAAACGACGTTGAAAAATATGTGAGGAGATCGTGTAGAAACGCTTCCTTCTTCCATCGACGGAAGAGAGATTAAGTTGAACTCTATTTATCTCATCTTCTCCATCTCGTGCAACGAGGATGCTCATCTCCTCTTATGTACGTGTTCGTTCGCTTCGTCTAATGAAATTCTTTTTATTTTTCTTCTCCCTCACAGAAATCGTTCGAGAGACATCCTATGATTACTCGGGTTGACCATCTATTAATACATATTCAGAGTTGAGAAAGGAGAAAAGAATTTTATTTAAATTACTCAGAACGAACATCGTAATGAGGAGAAAGAAGACTTGAGAGAGGTGAAGAAAAAAAAATTATTTATACGCATTAATTTCCATTGACTATTGATATTATTATATAATGAGAGGAATAATGAGATTGTGATGAGGGAGAGATTGAGAGGGAAAGGATCCATTCACCGATTATCATAAACAAAAAATTTTTTATCTCTCTAGTCTGGTAAGTTCGTTCGTCTCAGGAGGAGAATAGTCTTCTTTTTTCCCTTCTCATTTCTCTTAATTAAATGAAATTTCAACATTTCCTCTTCGAGTCTAGTTGGGTTTATGGTCGAGTCGTCGTACGATCTTCATTCGTCACGTTCGATCAATCGCAACAAATCGACCAACATCATCCGCAATTTGGCAACAATACGACAACAACCGTCTACCATTAGAATGGGACACGAATATACGACAATTTCCTTTGCCCGGTAACATAGCTCCTATAATAATGAATAATGTTAATTTGTTTTCGTCCATAATTTTCATTTGTTTCGAACAAAATCCATTTAAATCAGACGGAAATCAATACGGAATTGTTGGGACCATATGAGTTCAAATTGACTAAGTGTCCTCAATTAATTCGACGAGATTTATTATTATTATTTCCGGATTTGAAAGATATTCAGATGAATCTCATCGATTATGAGGCGATCGATCACAAGAAGAAATTAGACATCTCGGTAATAACCGTCTCACAAAAGAGTGAATATGATCAAATGCAATGGTCATTAGAAATGGAAGATGAACGACTTCTTCTAACTGATAAAGTTTTGTTTCTCCTCTTCTCCTCCATTACATCTTTATCTTTTCACTCTCTCTCTCTCTCTCTCTCTCTTTTCTTAATAGTTTGTTCATTTGGCGAATGAAGTTGTCACTTCGCTACGAACAATGGGTTATTGGGCCGACTTCATCGATCCGACATCCGGTCAACCTGTTTCTTTCTCTTCTCCTCATTCCAATTACACTTTCCTCTCATTAGTTTAATGGACATGTCGGTGCAATTCAATTATTTGAAACGGATGAATTATATCGTCATTTTGGATTCGAAATCGAAGATCTGGGTTGTTGTCGTGTCCTCTCACATCATCGATGGGGAACGAAAGCATTCGTCGGCTCTATCTTTACAAACGCCCCAGTTCATTTGACATTAATGAAAGAATTTGTAAAATAAAATTTTAATGGATTTTAATCATAAGCTCAACAGACTTTAACTCAACAAAAAGTCATCACCATTATCATAAAATTTTCTAATTATTTAACAATAATACTCTTTCATCTTCAATCGTTTCATTATTTGTTGATTGGCGAAGTTCGTTGAAACAGTGTTCGTGTTTCATAAAATTTTTAAGAAATTAATTGCTTGAAATATCTCAGCTCCGATAACGATTCGTCAATATCTTGTGCAGCGCGATGTGCACTTTGTTTGTGGAAACGTTTCGTTCCTTTCCAAGCCGTCAACAACGTCTTCATTGTCGACACGTCGATGA
Organism: Seison nebaliae; assembly: GCA_023231475.1. Lineage (NCBI taxonomy): Eukaryota > Metazoa > Rotifera > Pararotatoria > Seisonacea > Seisonidae > Seison > Seison nebaliae. Next base: position 7,296 of record JALJEE010000683.1, on the reverse strand, counting down.
TGCGATAATGTAGCATCGAATTCAATTTGGGACAATGAACTTCCAAGAAATATTTGTCCATATAAACCGAATTACCAGCAATATAAAGACGATGTTCGGAATATTGACTTAAAATTCGACAACAAATCTAAAAAGAATTTAATTTCTTTTGAAAAGAATGAAAGTAAATTTACTTAACTCGTTCCACTTCTAATAAATCGTAAGTTTTCACTGCAGGTACTCGTCCCAGACATTCATTTGTTAAATTGGACTTATCGTGCATTTTCCTCACGAAATTGTTCATTAGACGAACATCTCGTTCCTCGATTCGAATGACGAAATTTTCAACTTTTTAATTTTAAATTTAAAAAAATTTTTTTTATTAATAAAATTATTAAGAAAATTTTAAAGTTTAAAGAACTTTTGGTTAGACTCTCTAGTTCGGGAGTAGTGACACAAATGGCTAATTCCATGATCTTGTCCTGAGTAGGATCCAATCCCGTCATTTCTAGATCAATCCATACAAAATACTCTTTCATCATTATCGGGGAGAAAAAGAGTCTGAGAAAAGCTTTTAATTAAATTCGAACATTTCCCACTAGGACATGACACGGAATGAAAAAAAATTAAAAAAATTCTTTATTCAATTTCAAATCTTAAGGTCCACTGACTCCGATGGTGTTTTGAGTAGAGGAAAATAAAAAATGTTGAAACACTTCTCCAAACGTCTTTTATCGAATGGTTCGATTTTATCTATTCGGAAATGAGAAATTTTAAAATTATTTAGTCAAATTATCCTCAATTTGTTCCATTCGTCCCAATTCAACATTCAAATATGACGATGTTTTTCTGTTCGATGAACAATTGAATGAAGACGAACGATTAATTCGTGATGAGTTTCGTACATTCTGCGATGAACAACTTCGACCACGAGTCCTCCAATCGTTCCGTCACGAGAAACATGATAAGAATATAATGAAAGAATTGGGAAGTGTGGGCGTGTTAGGATGTAGTATAAACGGTTACGGATGTGCAGGAACGAATAATGTGACTTACGGTCTGTTGGCGAAAGAGATAGAAAGGTTTTTTTTCAAAAAAAATTTTTGTGCACTTTTTGTGCATTTTTCAAAAATCTCTTTTAGAATAGATAGCGGTTATCGAAGTATGATGAGCGTTCAATCATCGTTAGTTATGTATCCAATTAGTGTTTTTGGAAATGAAGAACAAAAAGAAAAATATCTACCGAAACTTGGTAAGATATTTTTCCTTTACTTTTTTCTTTTCTATTGTCGTTGTAGCGAAAGGAGAATTGATCGGATGTTTTGGATTGACTGAACCGAATCATGGAAGTAATCCAGGTGGAATGGAAACGAAAGCGGATTATGATGAAGGAAAAAGGGAATATATTTTGAATGGAACGAAATCTTGGATTACTAATTCACCGATTGCTGATGTGGCGATTGTGTGGGCGAGATCGAAAAGACACGATAATAAAATTAAAGGATTTATTATTGATACGAATTTTGAGGGTGTGACCACTCCGAAAATTGATGGTAAAATGTCATTGAGGACGTCAGTAACTGGACAGATTGCTCTGGATAATGTTCGAATTCCTGAAGGACAATTATTGGAGGGAAGTAACGGATTATCTTCTCCATTCGCTTGTTTGAATAGCGCACGATTTGGCATTGCTTGGGGTGTATTAGGTGCGGCTGAAGAATGTTATTTAGTTACAAGAGATTATACAATGAATCGAATACAATTTGGGAAACCGATAGCTCAGACACAATTAATTCAATTGAAGTTAGCGAATATGTTGACGGACATCTCTTATGGATTACAAACTGTGTTACGTGTTGGTCGATTGGTGGACGAGAAGAGACATACATCAGAAATGATCTCGATGATTAAGAGGAGTAATTGTGGGAAAGCTTTAGACGCGGCAAGAAACTGTCGCGATATGTTGGGCGGGAATGGAATCGTCGATGAATATCATGTTATCCGTCATATGCTCAATTTGGAAACGGTGAATACTTACGAGGGAACAAATGATATTCATGCACTCATTCTCGGTCATGCAATCACGGGAATGCAAGCAATCAAATAAGAAATTTTAGGAAGAATAAATAAATTTATTGAAAAAGTCATTTTGATAAAAATGGAAATATATCGAAAATTCAATTTAATGAGGATTTAAATATATTCAAAAATTAGTATATATATATATATATATAAATTAGTATTAGTATAAAAATCGAAATTTATTATAAAATCATTTTGGAGAAGAAAAAATTATTTGAAATAATTTTGATAAAATTAAAAATTTCTATAAAATTTATTGAATTCTATTAATGTGGTGGATAATTATTAGTAGTAGTTGTAAAAACTAGCATAAAAATAAAGACGCTCTTCCATACTAGACGTGGAGGAGGATAAGAAACATTCGAGATCTTGATATTGTTCGCCTTTGTTCATGGCGACTGGTTGACTCGTTCCTAATGCCACCAATTTCGACGGTTCTCGATATAATGAACAACATAAATCAGAACATCGTTTCAAAATGACTGGATTCTTCTTTTGGAGATAACCTAAACTCAATTTCTGTCCTTTGAAATCCCAATAACCAGTCTCCAAATCACCTCTCTTGCGGAATAGACTCAACTGAATTTTTTCCACTTTATTTCTCAATCTTTTCGTTTCTGTTTCTTTTTTCGGAGAATAATAAAAGTGATTAGGTAATTCTTCCAATTCGTCTTCTCCTGTTGGTTTATATATCTGAACATTTGCTAATTCGTCTTCATCGGAACTGGATGCCGAATATGATGAAATAGAACAATCATCTTCATCATTGTCCGATGATTCTGATCCTGTCATTTGTCGATCAACCCCATCAAACGGATTATCAACTTTCGAACCGAAACTGGACGTATTAAACAAACTATTCTTTTTCTCTTCCGCTTTTTTCGTTTCCTTCTTATTTTCATCTCTTTCCATACTCCTCTCTCTCGATGACTTTCCCTTCTTTTTCTTTGATCGAAATTGAGAAATTCCAAATCCACCTTTTTTTATCTCACTCTCATCAGCAACCGGATTAGACATATACATGTTTGTTGGACCTAATCCTGATCCAAATGCGTCTGGACCTCCTCCACCATTTCCGAATAAAGGTGCTATAGGCCCAGTACTACACACATTTGCTACAGGTCCACTTCCAAATAGTCCACAACCACGACCTATAGCCATTGGTGGTGGTCGTGGTGGCGGTAATTTGTTCATACCTGCATAATTATTTCTTGATTCTTCTAAATTTCCTCCCAGATTAAAGTGTTGTTGTTGTTGGTGTTGGTGATGGTGTAGTTGGTGTTGTACTTGTTGTTGTTGTTGTTGTTGTTGTGGTTGAAACATTAGTCCAGATGAAGAATTAACATTATTAGAATTAACTTGACCCTTGTCATTACCGAACACTTGTGCTTGACATCGATTTGAGAAAGCGTTTCCGAACATAATTGAATAGATTGACTGAATTACAGTTCGTGATTCTCGATAATATTACGTAAGTTTAGTATAGAGCTTAAATTCTAAAACTAAAATAAAATATTTTAAAATTTAATATTAAATAATTCTCATCGACATTCAGACATATTAATCAATTCTTAAAAATTGAAAAAGTTTATTTATTTCTTTATTATTCTAATATAAATTCTAATTATTACAAGTTGTAATTCTGGTTAATAGTATATTATAAATAGTATTATAGTAAATACGATAGTATATTTATCAGAGAATTTAAATGAAGCAAAAATAATTCGGTAAAAAATTTTATTTTTGAAAAAATTCAAAATATTAATATCTCGTTTTCTCACCTGATTGTCGAAATGAAGTTGAAGAAAAGAAATAAAAAGAAAATTAACGTCGATATCTTTCATTTTTCAACAATTGTTCTTTTAATGGTACGATATTGTTGGAGATATTTCTATCTAATTTTTTCACGATAGTTCTCGAACTAACAAGAAAATATAAAATTAATAAAATATTTTCAAAGAAAAACTTTAATGAAATTTCTGTTCTCGAATTTTTCAATTTCTTTTTCACATTCTTTCGCCGGATTTCTTTCCGAACTTCTTCATTTAAATCCTCCTGCAATTTCTTCTCTTGAATCTCTTTCAATTCGGATGGCGATATGAGATATTTAGTCAAATCGATTTCATCTTCCTGTTTCTTGATTGATGATTTATTCTTTAAAATCTTTTTCTTCTTCTGTTTTTCTGAAAGTGATTTAACGTCATTTTTCATATTTAAACAATTTTTCGATGTTTCTCCACAAACTTAAAAAAAATTGAAGGAAACATATGTGGATGAGTTTTGAAGCCGATTATTTATTCACAATCATTCGCTAATTGATGAAAGAAAGAATTGATAAATAAATTAATAAAGGAAATTAATTTTTTAAATAATATTCTTATATTTACTACGTCATTTGAGAATACAAGAAGAACTGGAACATTCAATTCGATTTATCTGTTTTTCTGACTAACATTCCACTTCCTTTAAATTAGACAGAATATTCTGATGAAAATGAAATGAAATAATTTATTCGAAGTAGTTGAAGGAGATGATGTCACATTCGAGTGGAATTGCTTATACACAAACCACCACTCCCTCATTCCAATTACACAATCGCAACAATCAGAATACATCATCCGAATCCTCCATCAATGATTCGACGTTTGATCTGATTCCTATGCCGTTTTCGAACGAAGATAATTTACAAAAATTTTCCATCAAATATTCCGTCACCGTTTACTTTCTTTCGTCGATTCCATGATGAATTCAATTCGATTTAGATTCAACAATTAAAGAGAGCAAATCGTCTGGTACGTGAAAATGATGTTTTCGCTTTAAAATATTTATTCATTCCAGCAAAACGTGGAACATTTCTTCATGAGGAATTAATGACGAAATATGAGACACTTCAAGTTGAAATTTCTTTCGATTTACAAAATTTTCAATTTCTTCAAATAGAATGGAAAGAAAATGCGAACGAGATCGAGATCAGATTCATTTAATGAAGATAAAATAATTTCAACGAATCGTATACCTGGAAAAGCGATACGTATAGTAGATAATGAATATTTCAGTGATAATGAAAGAATGTTGAACATTCCACCAATTCGTCATATGGAAATGTTGAAGAAACGAACAAGTCAATCTGACATTTCACTCGACGACACAGATCGAGAATTGAAAGAGAAGAAGATCGAAATCACACAAAATGGAGATATAACAATCAATTTGAAAACGACAAAGAAAAATGGAAATAATTTCTCCTATTCACTTCTTAATACTCCAACTAATCGAACCTGTGTTTTACATTGGTATCATTTGGTCTGTCTCATCTTATTCTTTGTTCTTCTTCTTCCACTCACATCTTATTTCCTCTGGAATACTTTACATTCGACCATTCGTTCTCATCATCAAACCATGATAGATAAACCATCATCTAATAATAATTAGTCGATTCATTCATTTTCTTCTTTTAAATTAAATTATTGAATTATCATTATAATTCTCTTATCGGGATAAGATTAAAATATTTTATGAAAAATTTTTAATTTTCTCTTTTCTCACAAATTCTCAGAATTTTTCATATTTCTATTAATTAACTTTTATTAAGTTTGTGGATGATTTGGATAAAGTTTAGAAGACGAGGCTTCATTTCACTACACTTCATGTGTGTAGTGGTGGTAGTGGAGTGAAAGGAAACGAAATAAATTTTCAAGTAACCATCATGTTTTCTCGTTGCCATTGTTACTTGATTACGATGTTGCGTTTACAAATTCTCTTCTTCATATCTCTCAATTCCATTCCCGCCAAATTCAAAGGCAATCATCTCATTTGTTTCGAGAAATCAATTAAAACTTTCATCGGTCAAACGAACCCACTCGAACGAGAGGAATTTACAGAACGAGAAATACAATTACGACCATTCTGTCTACAAGAGAGACTCGTCTCCAACTTCGAATTTGAGCAATTCGTTTTATTCACAAATTATACAACGACAGTTTCCTCCTCAATTTTCCTTTCCTTCACAATTAACTCCTCTTGTTAGGCCGAGATTTTTGGAGACTCTTTTGTCACTGTCGATGCAGTTGTTCATTCAACTAAACAGAATTTATCGTCTTTTAATAAAATCGTTTAATTTCCCGTCTTATTCTTATTATTCCCATTTACATAATTCCATTATCAGGTAAAACAAACGCCATGGTGGACGAGTATTGAGGGAGCTCAATGGAATAAACCGGAGGGAATCCAATCTTCCATCATCAATCGATTAAATCATCCAGTTGTTCATATATCACTTGAAGATGGTGAAAAGTATTGTGAATGGAAATATCCAAATGGTGGTCGTCTTCCGTTAGAATTCGAATGGGAATTCGTATGTCGAGATGGAAAAAGAAATAAATTATTTCCATGGGGAAACAATGAAAGACCAAATGGTGAAATTCGATTTAATATTTTCGAAGGAACATTTCCATATGAACATCGATCACAAGATGGTTATCGTTGGACGTCACCAGTTGGAATATTTTCTCAAACATCTTCAGGTTTCTCAGATTTGTTAGGAAATGTCTGGGAATGGACCTCATCCATATGGAACAATAATCTTCCTCATCAATTTGTGAAACGCGGAGGATCATTCCTTTGTCATAAATCTTATTGTTATCGATATCGATGTGGTGCACGAACCAAAAGTCATATCAATACGACATCGTCAAACATTGGATTTCGTTGTGCACGGGATTATTTTGATGACGAATTATAATTCTTCATCATCAAACAAACACCTCAACATTTCATTCAATCATTATTTTTTTTCATTTACAAAAAATTCATTATCGAAAATTTCTCTTTACCAATTTATCATTCCGAAATGAAAATTGTACTAACTGATCAATAGACATGTATGGTTAATACAGCATTTTTTGTGAGTATCCGTTTTCTGATTTAAATTTTTTTTAAAATAAAATTAACGTAAAAAATTATTGAAATGTTTTTGAACAAAGATATGTGAATGTTCTGTAATCGGTTATTGATTGAGAGATTATTTCAACCTCGCATAAGGAAAATATATTTGAAACTAATTTTTTTTATTTCCAATAAAATTTCTTTCAAAATTTTAAATTTAGATAGTTTGAATAACTGAAGGTTAATTTGACAAAAATTTAATAAGTAAAACTTCAAATATTTTTTGATATTTAAATTAGATCGAAAAACATAATCCGGTTACACCGAAAAAAGTATTATTAAAAGGAAATT
>JALJEE010002456.1:0-23689 GCA_023231475.1 Seison nebaliae | reverse complement strand
AGTGGTAATGAAGTCAATGATTTGAGTACATGATCTTCCATTATTACAACAGATAACGATATCATCAGCATAGCTGAGAACTGCAGGAAATGAATGATTATCGATTTTAAAAGAATATTTCTGGTTGACTTCAAGAAGTAATGAAGTAAAGAAGAAGTATATGAGATGGAAAACAGGATTTTTTTTAAATTTCCTTTCATAAATATTTAAAGAACAATTTTAAACGGAAATTAATATAGTTAAATAATTGACTCATTTATACTCATACGAGCTGTCGATTCAGCATCTACATTTTTATTATATTCGAATCGCATCCCAAAAGCATGATTTGATTGAAAGTGCCCATTCCAAACCATCTTTTTTTTGTCAACAAATATACCGTCACCTGTTGCTCTGAAATTAAAAAGAATAGAACCATAAATATAATTTTGATAAAAGTATAACATTCCATTCTTGAAAGGACAAGTTAATATTTCACCTGTTGGAAATACATAAGTAGAATTACCAGAGAATACATTGTCCTTAATACCTCCATGAAAACTTGCTCCTATCAAAATTATAAATCACTTTTTTGAAGTCTAACAAGAAACCATCTGCAAATACGATCTTAAATTCTCCTTCCATTACATCCATATTAAATTTTCCTTCATAAACCGATCCATTTTTTTTGCTTTCTTTACCCATACCATGTCGATATAATCCGTTATCTTCTGTCTTACAATATTCACCCACTACAAAATTTGTGATACAAAATACAATTTTGAAAGAAAAGTTAAAAGTTTACTATAAGTTCCTCCATCTGCAAATTTAAATGTGCACGTTCCATACTTATTCAACGAGACATTAATCCCGCTTTTTTCACGATTTACTGCGGTTGACGCAGATAAACGAGCAGACTCCATTTTATACTGTTGTCATTAACTACAAACGAATCTTCGATAAAAATGTGCTTAAATGTTTTTGAAAATGTTTAATTAATTTTAATTTCTAAGCTCCTTCCAATCGGTAAATCTTTTTTCTTCTAAAAATTGGAAATACGGAACGTATTTGATTGTATTTGAGTGACGCTCGTTTCATCTTTATTCAACATTTGAAAATAATATAAACATCCATCCATTTTCATTGCTTTTCGTCCTTTCGTCGTAATTACAAATTCCATTACAAGTTAGTTCTGTGAATATGATCCGTGAGTCCAAAGTGATAACACTCGAGTCCTCCATAAATTTTGGAAAAAAAAAATCCAGACATGCTAAGAGTCCTATGTTCTAGCTAGCCAGAATCATGCTTTGGTTCGAGTCCTCTCATGAATCGGAATCGATTCCTCTCTTTAGCATGGTAAAAAAAAATTTTAAATATCCAATAATTACATAATTATTGAGCATTGTTCGAAAAGAGGTTTTTTGCATTATCTAAGAAATTTTACTTGGGAATTTTTTACTTAAATTTAATTTACTCTATCTTCTTCAGCATCGTCGATAACCCAGAAATACATATTCTTATTAAAATTGGTAACATACACCCATATTTTTTTTTCATTTTTTGTGAAAATTTCTAAGCGCTCATCACGGTACCTAATTTAGAATCGATTTTTACAAAATGGATCGCAAATTCATTGTTTATTATTTCTTATCTTATGTTTAAAATTTCATGTCAATAACGTCGATATTCTTCTTTTTATGGATAAAAGTATAAGAAACATTTTTTAAGTTTTCCGCTAATTTTTTACTAAAAATTACTGAAAATGCTAAAAATACTACTGAAGTAATACTTTTTAGTCAAAAATTAGCGAAAAACTTATTTTTTTCTATGGTCACTTACACTATTGTTAGAGAGGAATCGATTCCGATTCATGAGAGGGCTCGAGCCAAAGCATGAGTCTGGCTAAATAACGTCTAATTTTGAGGGTTTAAAAAAATCACTTTATTTAGCGTTTAAATTAATTGTCTTTAGATCGAAAAGGTGAAAAAATGGTCTAATTAGCCTGTAATTAAATACTCAGATGAGTACTTAAAATCAGATTTGTTTTTGTATGATAAGGTTACCATACATATGTATGGTAGATATTATGTAAGTTAGATTAAAATCACATTCAAAATAACGATATTTTAACGTTACTTATTTGCTATAGAACCAATTTGCCAACAGAGATAGTTCGTATAATAAAATCCTAATATAATATTAAAGCAGCAAACATATCCGATTTCTTTAAGTTTTTACTATATAACAGTCCTCCGCACATTGTGAAAATACATGTATTTTCTCCTATCTAATTTTCACACTTTTTCACACTTTGCCTAGGAGAAGAACTTTTTACAAAGGACATTTTAATGCACATTAAGTATTGAAAGTTTTAGCTCTATATAGTATATACCTTTAATTAATTTATTCTATTCTTTACTATTTTCTTACTTATTTACAATATTTTAAATTATTTTCATTCATTATCATTAATAAATGTCAACCATTACGTATATCTAACGTTGGCGTTCTATGTTTCATGTCTATAGATATGATTACTATAGTGACGATTTCATATTGAAATGAGTTATTCTGATGATGAGTTGATAAAATAAAATTGAATTATCTTTTAATATTTTCTTAAGATTCTGTCTACATGTATTAAAAGTTTAGCCGAAGATTACGTTTCTTATTTTTAAAAGTACGTTGTTAGTCAGAAATAGTTATATTGTAATACTTAATGGGAAATAAGTTGACGAAGTTGGTAGATGAAGATTCTGGTGAAATGGATGATGAACATTCTGCATTATATGAGAGACTCCCGACAATATCGAATAATAAAGATGAATTGTATGAGATGGAATTGAAAATATCATTTGCAAAGAAGTCGATTGAATTGAATAAACATGATTATTATTCTCATTTGTCATTGATTATGATGAGATCGCAGACATTAAATGTTATCTCCGAAGTGTTTGTTAAGGAACTGATGGATTTTTATGAATTATTTCCATTCAATTCATTCGTATGGAAGAGTATCATGGCACATTGTCTCTATCGGATCGAATTGACGGAAGAAAAACTGGGACAAATACAATCGTTGTTCGTTTATTCATTTAATGATTTTTTGGATGTTGAATTGGCCGTCGCATATTATGAATGGTATGTGGACAATATGTTCCAAATGGATAAAATTGATGAAATTCGGAAGATAGCTGATGAATTATTATTCAAATGTGGATCAGATTGTTTAGAAGGAAAAGATTTGTGGTTTGTTATTATCCGATTTGAAGAATCGATATTTGACGGTTTCTCAATGAGAATGTTATCAGAGGAAAGTTCAGTTTCATATTTGATGAATAATTGTGTAAAGATCGTTGTTGATCGTTTAGAAAAATTATATTCAAACTTCTTCTCAAGTCTTATCGTCAAAACGAAAATTGAAGGTTCTTTCAATGCGATTCAAAATATTAATGATTCGCTTAAAGAAATATGTGAATCACATAATATTTCTGATGTAAAATCTTTTCAATTGAAGACTGTTAATGAATATCGAAAGATTAATGAGAAATCTGAGAAGTTATTGACCCGAAATAATTTTTTGGAAGAAATGATGACATTAGGTGAGAAAATGGATAATTTAGATCATTTACTCATGACCATATCAATAGGATCAAATCAGAATAATTATGAACAATCTCTTCAATCCTTTACCACCGACGTGTTGAGTCTAAAGAGTCGATTAGACGATTTCCCTAAAACTACCGGCTATTCCTTAATCAAACTTCGATTATTTTTTATTGAAATTCTTTTGAGATATCAGACCACAAACATATCATATTGGAAGGAATATGTGGAAGAATTCCAACAATTACGTCAATGGTTAACTGAAGAAGAATTTAAGAAATATCAATTCCATTTAGAAGAAAGACATGTGAGAAATTGTCCGTTTGCTTTAAAGAATAATATAAAATTTTTATTTGAGATGGAAGACGTTTCATTCCATGAATATTCCAAAAGTTATCAAGAAAAATTATCAGGACATCTCTTCAGTTTATTGATAATGAATCCTTCAAAGGATTTCCAGAAGAATCATTTGAAAAAGATTTATGATCCAATTGAATTTATTGGTCGTTCGTTGGAGAGACTCGTTGAAAATAATATAAATGATACAGAAGAAAATTGTCATTATTTATATTCATCATATCTTCAATTCCTTTTAAGAAATGAAAGTATTGCTCTTGACGATATTGTGACGAAATGGGAAGAATTAAATGAAAAAGAAAATGAGTTTGTTGAAGATATTCGGAAAGCTAATCCGGATAAATCATTTTATCATTTTTACTTATTTGGAATCGATTTATATCTCAAACAACTTGTTTATCAAAAAAAAGAATCAATCAACGAAAAGAAGTTGAAAAATGGTCTGAAGAAGATTCGGAAGATTTTTAATCAAATTATTCTTACCAAGCAAACTATCACTCCGGTTTATGTTTGGAATAAATTTATCGATTTCGAATTATCATCCACACTAATCTATTATCGATCGAATGATGACTGTCGTTGTGTAAGAAAAGCATTCGAAAGAGCGATAGATAATTTGATCGATGTAACGAAAGGTGAAAAAATGTCAAATGAATATTCTACATTATTACAACGATTCTGTGATTGGGAAGAAGTGAACGGAAATTATGAAACTATTTCCCATTCCTATAAATTATTGAACAATCATCGAAATGAAATAATTGAAAATAGAAAACGGAAAAATAATAAAAAAAAATATAATCGTACAAAAGATAATTATGAGAATAGTTCGACTTTTATAAAAAACGTTTCGAAGAAAGATATTAGTTCAGAAGATAATATCACTCCCGTAAAAGAGAATATGAAAAAATCAGAAATTAAGAGTCGAAAACGAAAGAGCCATTGTGTTGAGAATATCGATGATTGTGGACAAGAAAAAAAAAGAAATCAATTAACAATTTTAAAATCATCTGTCTTAGAAGAAAGTCAATTAAATTCGATTTCTTCGAAGCAAGATATTCACAATGATTCGGAGATCAAATCAGATGGAACGGGAAATCTTATTGATCAAATTATGGGGGAGAAAAATATTTATGGACAAGACGAGTTTCCACACCAATTTATTACGGAAGGATCAGAATCAATGAACAAAATGAATGATGGAAAGGAATCTGATGTTAAAACAGAAGAACAACAGGAAAATATTATAAATAAATCTACGGAAGAAAATGCTTCAAAAGAAAAAGAAGTTGATAAAGATGGAGATGAAGATATGATGAAAGAAAAGGAAGAAAATGTGAATAATGAAGATTGGCAAATGGATGAAAGTAAAAAAGATTATTTAGTTTTTGTTTCAAATATTTCCTTGAAAACAAGTGAAAAGCAATTGATGAATGAATTTAGGAAATTTGATATGATTCCTCCCAAAATCCATTTGGCGAAAACTGGTCAAGGAAAATTTAAGGGTTATGGTTATATCGAATTTTTTTCAACAGACGCAGTAAAAGAATGTTTGAAAAATGATCGGAAAATTGAATTAGATGGAAAGAAGCTGATCATTAATATCTATGAACCTTATGATTCTAGTGCGAAGAAAACGTTGCAATTCTCCGAAGAAAAAGAATTGACTAAAATATTTATATCTAATTTGGGTAGAGACTGCGAAGAAAGTGAATTGAAGAGTTTGTTAAATGAGATTGAAGGCTTCGAAATATTGAGATTTGTTCGATATAAGAATAATATACCTAAAGGATTTGCCTTCGCTGTTTTCAATAATCCAAGTAATGCCGAGAAGGCCGTCAAATTATTGAATGAAAAAGAGTTGAATAAACAGATCATTTCTGCCGTTATTAGCGATCCATCCAATAAACAGTTGTCGACAAAAGAATCGAAGAATAAAACACAATTATTTAGCAACACATTATGGAGACATGGAGATCGAAAAATGAAGAATATATTTGATAAATCTTCGAAAAAAGAATCATCAAAAGTATTAGAAGAAATTGATGATAATAACGAAAAGAAAACAAACGATTATTTTAGGAAATTTCTTAAATAATGTTCAGTGTTTTACAATAAACTTTAATTTTATTTCTATTTTATAATAAACGAAATGACTATTAAAAAACTGTCTTTAGAAGAAATACATTTTGAAGTAAAACCATTTCACTAAGTAAATTTGAAAATTTGACGATAAATAAAAACTGTTCCAAAGATTGGATGATATTCGTAAATATCTATATAGGTAAGTTCCATAATTTCCTTCCAACTTTGGAGCCATTCGCAATGAATCCTTCGATGTGGCTCATTTCACCTTTTACGGTGAACCGTACTTATTCTCCAGTACTTCACCATTACCTTCTTTTTTCAAGGTAAATAAGTGAAACTATTGAAAGTATAATAATTAGTGATATAAAGTATAAGAATAATCAAATAAATATAAACCTTCTATTTTATCTTTCGTTCAAAAAGTATATTAAGAAAATATGGCAAGCGAACTATTCCTTTTATAATAGTTTTCATCATTTAATTATTTATTAAATTCTCTTTTTTTATTTATTAAACATGCATTTTATTGGCGTATATTATTTTATTTAAACTAACGTGTTACATAGTCATTGGGTAGCGTATTTATATTGTATTATATTATTATTAATATTGTAAAATTTTTTAAATTAAATTTGTGCGCACAAATTATTTTGCGTAAATTGTTTCAAATTTGATTTGTTTTTTTTATTAACTTTACTACACAAAAATATATCCATAAGTTTTTTGAATTCTTCGAATTGTTTGTAATGTGAGAAACTGAATTGTTAAACCAAAAGCCGTATTTTCGACGGACAGCACAATTATCACTTGAATTATCGTTGTCCGCATCGTTCGTCGTAAAAAATTGGTTGTTAATATTATCGTTGTCAAAACTCCAATTTCCGGGTAAAGTTGACACCAGTAATCGTCCAAGAACTAATTGAAATTTTTCAGTTTCTGGTTTTACATAAATCGATTCATATTCGAAATATGCGAAACTTTCTTCAGGTGGTTCGATTTCGTCAAATTCAAGACGAAACTTACGAGTTCTAACCCTATCAGTGAAACTAAGCAACATGTTTAAACCTATCCAAAAATTAATAGAGTTTCCAAAACCGAACTTGTATGGAAAAAGAGAGTGTTGGAAGTAAATCTCTTTATCCTGCCTTTGGCCAATAACTGCATATGGTTTATTTTCAAGTGTTGTAAGTTTTGGTGTTCCGTACGTATTTCCTACTTGTTCTTCTTCAGCAAAAATTTGACGTGGAGTTGGTGCTAATTGAATTTCTTTTTCAAATATTATATTCTCATCAACATTATCTTCCAGAACATATTTATATCCTATATCGGAATAATTAGTTATTAAATTAAGCAAATGTTCTACATCTATGATTGGTTTTCAAATTTAATTATTCGCAAGCAATTAAATTACCGTAATTCATTCGTATAATAATTTCTTTACTTACAATATGAGTCATTCTTACTGCTAAATCAGAAGAAGTTGAAAATTTTGTCTTCGGACGATTTCACTCCCTATTACCAAGTAGAATATGGATAAGTAGAATATTAGTAGAACATTTTATCTAATTCATTCAGATGAATTATAGATTTCATTCAGATGTAAGTTCTTTTGAGATAAGAAAGACGGCTTGTAAGAATTTTAGGAATGCTGTAAGAGATCTAGTTAGAAGAGCTGAACAACAGAAATATCATGATATTATTTCAAGATGCAACTCTTGGAAAATGCATTGTAAATGGTCTGATTAAGATTATTGAACAAGTTATAAAAAATCGTTACACATCAGAATTGTATTCTAGTGATGTTGATACGAAGTGCGAAGGGAAATTTATTTTTTGGTTTCCCTTTTAATAAATGAAAAATTCCAGACATTTCCCCTTCGCAAGCTATATAATATATAGAAAAGGCAATAATATCGACCGTTTCGTCAATGACAGAGTCTGGGAAAGCGAAGATGGCCACGAAAAGTACTGGCCAAACTGATAAGACTCGATTCCTCTGTAAATTTTGGAAAACAAAAATCCAGACATGACAATCCTATACAGTTATATACTATGTTTAACTTATTTTCAATCAATAAATTTCAGAAAATCAAAGTCTGCGTGGCTCTTTTGTCCGTGGCTCTTTTGTCCATGGCTCTTTTGTCTCGTGGGTCTTTTGTCCATGGCTCTTTTGTCTCGTGGCTCTTATGTCCTTCTCCCTTCCCTAATATTAAGAGATATGTTGACACTGACAATGTTGTGAGAGCAATTGATACTATCTAAGCAATGATTGCTCCTCTTGATATTTTGCTGAGAATTCAAGAAGTAAAATTAGTGTAAAATGACAAGTACGTGAATAATTTTTTTTAAATTCATCTATCATCCTGAAATAAAATTTGAACGTTATTAAGAAAGATTTAACGTTTTTATTCGTGGAAAATTGTTAATTTCTTATCAATAAAAATTTTTTTTTCTTCGATAACAATTTGACAATTTTGAGGAATAACTTTATTATTCATTCATTTGAGAACTTTATGTCCTCTTAAAAGTTTCTTGAACTCAAAACATTTTGAATCGAGCCTCATTGATCGAGCACAAAATGAATCGCCACTCGCTGGATCAATAACCTCCAATGGAATTCTTCGACTAGTCCTTCTCTCCATGACTGGTGTGGTAATATCGAAAGAATAATGATCAATGTGATCTACAATGAAATCACAGAAATAAGTGAATGCGTTATTGATTCCTGTGAATGGAACGAATTTGAGGAAGGATGAAGGATGATTAAGAAAAACGATATTTGGACTATCATAATTCTGTAAACAATTCTCAAATAAAGTTTTATTTGTTCTGTCTTCGGTGGTCATAAGAAGGATAGGAAGATGGCCATTCTGTTGGAGGAATGCAATGGAGAGTAGAGTCAAATTGAAGCAATTAATATATCCGTTTGTTCCATGAACATCGTTCTGTTTTGCCCAACTCTTCACATATCGAATGAATTCCACAACAAAATTTTTTGAATTCTTATAAGTTTCTTTTAATTCTCGTGAAGTGAATGAGAGATAATATTTGATTAACATTCCATTGAATATTGGACCGATTTGATTGTAACTAATATCGACATGATACGAATTGAAGTCGAAAGAGATGTGAGGAGAAATCGATTGTGAAGTAAATTCCAAATTACTCAAATTATTTCGATATCTCATTGATTGATAAATTTTGAGTAAAGCTTCTTTATTCCTTCTCAACCAATTATCGAAACTGAACGATCCATATTTGATGGGAAGTGCTTCATACGTCGAACTGAGAAGAATGACATCATAATCATTATTATTATCATTTAAATGAAGACCAGTATAGCTACTACCCACAAGAAATATTCGAACTTGTCCAATTATCGATTGAAGAAATGGTTCGATATTTTCTTTGAAAATTTCTTGTGTGTCGGAAGACTCCTCCATGAGACTCCTATAAATTTAAATTGAAACTGACGCCAATCATTTAAATGAAGATAATAAAAATTCGATCAATGATTTTTTATTCATCATCGTCATTATTTCGATAGTTGCTTGGTATTTAATGTGGTTTACTGCTAATCAACACTTATTGGATAATTGTATAATGGATTCAATATCTGACGACTATGAACTTAATGAGAACGAATTAACAAATCTATTAAAAAGCTTAAAAAAAGATCAAACGTTAAAAGATCGTCTAGAAAAGATAAAAAATGATAAGAAACATCACGATTTATATGTTAGTCTAATTTTATATAAAAATTCTTGAATAATAATATGGTCAATTAGGATGTCGCTAATGACTTATTATCGTTTCTTAACGATAAAACAAATCGGAAGAATAATGTAGAAATTGAAGAAATTTGGGAATATAAATTAGGAAAGAAAGTTATGAAAAAGACACCTAAAATAAAGAATTCTTATGATCAATTATTCGAATTACCTAAATTATCGAACGATCTTATTACTGGAGATATTCGCGTTCAACAAAGAGAACCGATTACGTCTATTGATGTTTAGTTTATGCTATTTGAGAATAGTTTTTCCATTTCATATTATTTAAAGATATTTTCTCAATATCTTCCAGAATGTACATCGAATAGATCGAACAATCATAGTCGACCAGCGGAACGCAAACTAAAATCAAGAAAACGACAAACACGTTTAACTCTATATCATCCAGTTCTTCCAAAAGAAAATCGTCTTATTCCTTCGGTAAAGCTTTCTTATTTTAGTTTAATAATCCATTTTTTATCCATCTATTTATTACAGTTACCACCACCTCTTATCAATGAACGGGAAGCAGTTAAAGGATTGTTAAGTCTTATTCAAAGAAATTTATTACCAAGTTCTTGTCAAATCATTTTTGAACCATCTCCTCTGCAAAATTCTATAATGAAACAGACAGACAGAAGAACTATTGATAAACAAAGTTCCTATTTAACTCCAATTAATAATCTGGTAACTGGCCAAAAATTCTTCAGAAGATATTGGAACGAAAATTGTCAAGTCTTCCGGTTTTAATGTCAATGAGGATATATCAAATCCAACTTCTCCCGAAAGGAAATCCAACTTTCCCAATTTAGAGAAGAAAAAAAGAAATATTCATTCCAGCACGACAACTTCAACCATGATCGGTTTAGCGCCTATTTCTCGAGTTATCTTTTTATTGCGGCCAAATTGTGAAATATTCGAAATAGCCACCACCAACCACCCCTGCCTATACCCAACAAGAAATAGTTTTCGATAAATATGAATTATCTGTACCTGAATTGGAATTACCATATTTTAAGGAGATTTTCAATAAACTTTGGATTTTGTTAATACTACTTTTTTTTTTCAATTCTAATCAATAAATAAATTTATTAGATTTTTGAAATTCATTGAAGTTACAGAAAATTTTTTGAGAGACATTGGAGCTGATGAACGATATTTCTTATCAATAACAAAGTTTTTTTCTTCTCAATTATATCAAACGAAAAATTTTTTTTAATAGAGTTCAAGAGCTGTTAAAAAAGGTCAGTGCAGCTAATGAAACTATAACATACACAAATATTCTAGAATTGTTCGAAAACGATGATGTCGTAATGAAATTATATTTCGATTATTATTCAAAAGTTAATTTCAGAATCTTCCTAAAACTTTTCCATCTTTTAGGAGCATAAAGATATTATAGAAATTACACCGAATACTGCCGCATTTACTATACAAGAGCAATGGAGAAATTATATGAAAAGGAAAACAAAGAATACTCATTTGGATATTGTAAATTATTATAGTTCATATATCGGTACCAGTTGGTCGACACATTCAAAATTAAGGAAAATTCGATTGCAAATGAAAGAGAATTATGAGAAGCAGTTAATCAATTTCCGTAATCGTCAAGAAAATTTGAAAGATCGATGGAATATTATAACGAGTAACCGATATACAGTAATCCATTTACCATCGTTAGGTTATAGCTCAGCTATAAGAAAGAGACATAGGATTCGAAATTTCGGACAAACATCGTCAATTGTTAATCCATCTGAACAAGTTGATTTATTATTAAATTCGGCACATCAATTGAGTCGTTTATGTTCAATTTACAGTTAAAATTTATTGGACGATTTATATAGAAATTATTTATATTATTAATTAAAGATTCCAAAATTGATATAATTTTCATTTCACCGATCCGATTAAATAAAGAATTGGAGGAATATTATGACCGAATGATGCTATTAATTAAACCAGATGATGTTGAAGAAACCAAACATTCTAATCGATACACAATTATTGAGCCGGATGCGTTAGGTAAATTTCAGGTTAAATCTAATCCATTTCAAAGAGATTCATGTTTAGTTTTAGCATCATAATTTATCCTTGTCAACATTATTGAAATATTCTCCAAAGACTATGAAAAGAATAAAAAAATTGGCATCCGTAAACAATTGTTATATCCAAGGATCAATTCTGAATGAAGATGATGTTTTCTTATCAGAATATTTCAATTTACCATATCTTGGTTATTTTCTCTTAATTTTCCTTTAATAAATACTCCAAAATTGAAAGGCACTGAACCGAATCTTACTCAAGAAATTCATTTGACGTCTAATGTGAGAAGTATCTTCTCCAAATGTGATGTGTCTACGGCTCCTTATGAAATGGGCATCACAACTATGCAACAAGTTTACATATAAAATTTTCATTATATACTTTATATTTTCTTTACAATAATTGTTAGTTATATGAAATGTTAGCAAGTTTGATCATTCACAATACTCTAATACCGAGATGGGTGTTTCGGATAAATAACGATATTCATCTACGAGGTCTGGCTTATTGCGACGTTATCAGTCATTTGCAATGTTATACTTGGGTATTAAGTGAAAGGAAGAAATATGGAGATAAATGGAAAAGAAGATGGGCACATGTTCCTTTCATTTACAGTAGTAAAGGTGATTGATTTTCTTATAGGAACCAGCATATTCCAAAATTATTATGGAAATTCCGACAATTCTACAACAACATTTAAAAATTTTAGATTGTAAAATTTATAATACACCAAAAAAATTCTTTGGGACATTTTTGAACGAAAGTGATGGTGGAATTATCGAAGCATATCCACCATCAGATTCCGTTGGTTACGTATTCTCCACGATCTGTATTTATCCTGATCAAGTTTCCTTTAAAAATCATGAAATTGATTTCTTATCGTTATCTATTAAAGATCAGACAAATAACATCGGGAGATATAATTGAATTGGAAGGGAAAGACTGGAATACAAAATGGGGCTGGACTTCACCACAGAACAGCTGTGAACCTACGAAATTTAATAAGATAGTTGAGCGTGTATCGGAAGAATTAAACGAAAGGAATGTTTTTGGCTATATAGATATTTATTTTTATACTTTTATATCATTCCAGACGGTTATATTTTTCTCCCAAAATTTTCTTCATTTTCTTTCTTCTTACTTCAGCAAGAACAAGTTATTTGGGGTGATAGTGTATTTGTAGGTTATTCAACGAAAACTTCCTTTCAACAAATGATAAAATTTCTAACAAATGGAACGTTCGATCCGTTAACACACACATTTCAAGTTGAAGAAAAAGAAGAAAAAGAAAATTCCTTCGATGGCGATTCAAAGGAAATTTCTGAAGATATGCAACAATTTTTAAAAGCTTCTAAAAAGAATAGAAAGGACAAAGAACAAGTTCACTTCGTGTTGATGATTAATTGACATTATTTTACATAGAAAATCGAATTTAATGGCTATCGATACATCAGTGTAATTCCTCATTTGTTCCATGCCGGTTTATCGTTAATCAATTATAGAGTTTTCTTCCAAATGTGCCGTGCTCAAAATATCGGTTTTAAATTAAAAGTTAAGATATGTTTTAAAGTTAAACGAAATATTTTTTCCTTATTTTTCTTTACAGAAAAGCAACGGCTCTATGTTCATTTTAGTTGATTCAAATAATCGGGTCAATTATGCCTTGTTAAACATCGAAGAAGATTTGTTTAGTTCATTAGAAAGTATAAATAGAAGTTTGAAGATTTTACATGGTCAAACATTAATCGACATTGGAAATGAAAAATTACAGACGTCTCTTGTTAATAGAAATAATTTCGAAGTTTTAAGATTTCCTTATAATTTTTGAATTCAAACTCTTTATTTGCAGTCTGGTATGATGTCAATCAAGAGATTATTAAAAGATATGAATAGTCGGGATACTAACAATTAACTCCTACAATTTTATTCTTCATCACACTTTTTCTGAGTAAATCTTCCGAGATTCGAGAATATTTACATTTAAGTAAACAAGAAAATCACGCAATGGTGCATAATGTAATCTCCATGCTACTACTTTCAATTACAACGATTCAGATAAAAATTCATCAATATAAATTACTTAAAATTATTCTTTTAGTCAATAAACTAACAGTTTTTAAATCATACATGTAATTAATTATATTATAATATCACTATAGTGATATATCAATAAATCAAATGTAATTACAATTAAATAATAATTAAATAATAATTAAAATTAAAATAATAACGAATGAAAGTTATTATTATTTATTAGTGAAATTCCCGTTGAAAAATAGATATAAAAATTTCGATACCTTTAAAAGTATGTATAAAATAGGAGACTTTCAAGTCCAATTTTTCGAACGTTCAAAAAAAAAATATGAAAGAGTGTCTGCGAATCCCAAATTCCTTACTGTGGGACAGTTACATCATAATATTTGTGTTATTAAACTAAATTTCATAATGCACCGCAACTAAAATTGCAACAAATTTAAAAATATAAATTATAAATTGTTTATAAAATTTACTATATTTATTACATTGCAGAATAATTATAAATAATAAACAATAATTATTATTGGCACTTGTTTACTTGGAGAGAGTCAGTGGGTATTGTTTGAAATTTCCTAGTGTCGACATCTGTTTTATCATGATCCATGTCATAGAAAATTATATTATTTTTATTGTCTTTGGTGGAATTTTCTCTGTTCGGCGATTCATCCATACGCTTTGTAATATTGTTTAGAATGTTATTCAATCCTTTAATATCTCTTTCATTAGAAACATCTGTAGTATACTCGATGTCTCTTTCTAATCGATATTTATTTATTGTTCCGTCATGTTGGTCATCCGTAATTAAATTATTACATCGAACTGCTTGGATCTGTGGGGAAGTTTTTATTGGAACTATAATCGAATTATTCGGTAATTCGTTAAACATGGAGAGATTAGTTGACATTTTAGAATCAACGCCTAATTCTGAACTGACCATATTACTTAATTCTAAAGTCGATAGCTCATCTCCTGTTCTCCGATTATTTCCATTAGAAACTTTATCCAAATCCTCTTTCCTATATTCTATGGTTGTTCTACTTTTGTTGATTCTTCGTTTATGAGTGTTCGACCGATAAAAATTTTTTCTTGCTGATTTAGATGATATCGTTCTTCGAGAACTCCTAATATCTTTCTTGCGAGATGTTTCTAATATTTTTGGAAGCTGTTGTTCATTTGGTTTTATTTGGGAACGAGGTAGAATTTCTTCAGTTAAGCTAGATAGTATGTCAGACTTATTATTGGTCTTCATGGTTTTTTTTTTCTTGGTCGTTCTAAATTTCCTAAATTTTTTAATGGGTCTCGCCTTCTCTTTCGATATTCCTCTATGACTTTCATTCATTGAATCATTTAATTTCATTCTGTTTGTTCCTTCCGAATCGTTGTTATAAGGAAATGTGAGGATTAGCGATTCATTATTATTATTCTGATGATTTTCATCGTTTTTGTTATCGTATTTGGCTAATAGATTGGGAATAATCTTGTTCTCCATTTCACAATTTAGTTCTGCATATCTGGTCTTCCAAATTTCCGAATTATTCTTCCAAAAGTTGATTTCTTCTTTTTGTTCGCTAAGTAAACTTTCAATTTGTTTAATATTATTATGAAAGTTTCTTCCATAATTCTTCCCTTCAAAATTTTCCTGAGCATAAGTATCCTCATAATTGTCCTTTTCATAGTAATCCTTTTCAGAGGTATCCTTTCCGTAATATTTTCCTAATGACTGGTTGGTACTATTAGCAGTTTGTTCAGTGGTAAGTTTGCTTGTATTGTAAGCGGGTCGATATGCCCTTGTTGATCTAAGAAATCGACCTCCATATTTATGATTATAACTTTCGATTAGACATAATACGATCAAGCAAACAAACACTAATAATAAGAGAATTCCGACGATTAAACGATAGCTACTACAAAATATACTAAAATCAATTGTTGTAGTAGCATGAGTTAAACGTAGATAAACGAAGAATAAAGTTAATTTGAAAATATTCATGAAAAGATTGATTTTTTCCTAAATTGAAATAGTACGAAATTGAAAAAATTTTATTTTTCAATCTCTTTCCATTTATAGCATGATTGATAGAAAACCGTTTGATCAAAAAATCGTCAAAAAATTAGGAATTCTAATTTGAAAGAAAAATGAGAGTCACTAAAAAATTGATGAAAACAAAGACTCAACATATATATTGTGTTGGACATGATAATAAACACTGATAAACTTGTTCTGAACTAGTAGTTCATTTTCAGCCATACTATACATATGTTATTGATCAAAAAAACGACTATTTCGAATCAAATTACGTCGATTCCACAGCTTTGTTTCCAATAAAGTTGTTCTAATTGTTCACGAACTATGCATGATCTTATGAACTATGCCACGTACCAATAATTGCTCGGAAGGATATAATAATACAATAAAGGTCTTTGTGAAAAGTGGTTGTTTAACGATGAACCGTTTCGAAGGAAAATTCACCCAACTCATGAAGAAGTAGAGTATGAGATGTGGAATAAGAATGAAAGAATTCGTCTTAAGGACATCTTAATGGATGAGAAATTAAAAAATACGCTGAACAATTTTAATTGAGTGTACATCGTCCGATATCTCGACGAACGATAAGAGATTTGACTACGTTCCAAATCAAGAAAAAATATTTTACTACATTCCAAGTGATTGGAATACTACAAACAAAGATTTGGCTACATTTCAAATGAAAAAAAAAGATTTGTCTACGTT
Organism: Seison nebaliae; assembly: GCA_023231475.1. NCBI lineage: Eukaryota > Metazoa > Rotifera > Pararotatoria > Seisonacea > Seisonidae > Seison > Seison nebaliae. The sequence goes on along the minus strand of JALJEE010002456.1, from coordinate 7,075 downwards.
CCAAATGAAGATAGGAGATTTGGTTACGTTCCGATTTGGCATTCCGGTTACGAATGTGATTACCCTGAATTAGGAAAATGAGACAAATTTGGGAAAAGCTTTTAAAAGTTTAAAACATGTGTAAGAGGTCAAAATACCTTAAGGACAGAACAGGAGAAAACGGACAAATGGTACGAATTTCCAGAAGAGTGACACAATGATGGATCACCTGATAACGAAGCCGTAACGACATTACTGTTTATAATCCATAATGTTATCATCAACAATTTTAATTCAATCAATCTTATCTTAATCATACGGAACATTTCATCATCAATCTTCCGTTATTTATCTTTCCATGTTTACCTATTTTCCTTATCACTGACAACTTAGGCGTCTTACAATCGATGTGAGGACATGTAAACACAGACACAGGTCATTAACATAATTACCTAGCAAACGTCTATATAAGTTGCTCTCGATATTTTTACCACTACTTCATTACTTACTTTACCATAACACTTTACCTTTTCACCTCAAAACTTATCGAAATAAAATTCTTTACAAAGCAATTGTGCTTCTGCAAGTTTTATTCACCGGATTGTTAAACTTAATTGAAGACCCTCAATTAAATCGACTTTTACGTAGGCCGACCAGCTTACACATGACCAAAGCAGGTAGAAAAAGGAAAGCGTATCATCGAACGGTTTGCATATTACCGGCACGATCTAACAATTGTAAGAAAATCTCCAAACTTTTTCGAAAAATCTATATATTGATCCCCTAAAAAGAGTTATTAAGTAAAAAAAGGTGGATTCAATTAATTCTTTTAAACGTGAAGGAGATATGATCGATTGATTGGTTGACTGCGACGTGCAAATATGATGTTTGCGTTATTATGGCTCTATTTTGGCACCTTGGTTGTTCGGGAAGATTATACATGAAGTTATTGATTTAACCAACCATCGATTCTTTTTCTCTATTGATGGTAAGTGTTTTCCGACTCTATATGCATATGCGGATGATATGGTGTTCCGTACCAAGAGTAAGGAAAGTTTCAATGTTATCATACGGTTAATTCATGAAGAACTTGTGAGATGTGGTATAAAGTATAATAATTCGAAATCCAAATTGTTGACGAATATTAAACTGAATGAAAGAGATACTCCTCTTAATGAATATAAATGTAATGACAGTAAATTTCTTGGTTGTTATTTAGACTGTAAGAAATAGAGTTCTGCAACCATCAATCATATTAGATGCAAGTTCATTAGAGCTTTTCACTCAATTAATCACCGATGTAAATACTTTCCGATTGCTCTACAAATGAAGTTGTTTCATACTTTCTGCTGCGATTTCGACCTATTCTTTCCTATTCCGTATTTTAACGATTTACTACCACTTACTTCTGTCTTATCATTTTTCTGTTCGTACTACACTCTTCCGAAGCCCACCCGGTTGTACAATGCAAGAGAATTGATAGATGAATTCTCTTTCGAATACTTGGTTCCCGACAATCTCAAAAATCATATAGCAAGATGGCGTGAATTAATTTCCAACGACCAACGTCGTGAATTTTTAATTTTTATTTATCAATTACCCTATAGGGATCTACATTTACAATAAAAAAAAAATCAGAAAGCTTAAAAAGCATCGTAACACACAATGTTTTTGAAAGTGCTGGAAAAGTGTTATTGAACAGAAAATGGTTCCATGTGATTTCGTCACCGCATGTTTTTTAAGTGGAAATCGGTGATTTCGTCACCACAAAACGGTGATTTCGTCACCGTTTTTAGAGTATTTCGGTGATTTCGTCACCCTGGAAAAATTTGTGAACCTAAATATTGCGTATTTTTCATTAAACGGTGATTTTGTCACCGTTTTTAGAGTATGTTGATGATTTCGTCACCCATTTAGCTGTATTTTGATGATTTCGTCACCCATTTAGCTGTATTTCGGTGATTTCGTCACCAATTAATAAAAAATTTTTTATAATTTGCTTCATGTTTATGGAAATAAATATAATAAATTAACTTTAATTATCACTGGAAACTTTATTTTATTATTGAAGATACAATAAGAGTAATTGTTGTTTAATTGCATAATTTTATTATTTTAATGTTAAGTACTTCTATTTACGTTTAACCAAAAATAATATAATAAAAAACTTATTATTTATCAAAATTTTGGTGATATTTATTTAAAATAGGTTTATTGTTATATATGATATTTTATTGATAATCAATATGAAAGCTAATTCATAATATTATTTAATTCAATGAAAAAATTATTATAGTTTTTAATATTAATATTATTAAAATTATTAATATTATTATACTAAATATTAAAATTTTTAAGTGAATATTCGTAAGTGAATATTCTACAGTGAATTTTTTGAAAGTTCAAACTATTTTCATGTCATCATTTTAATTTAATTTCCATATCAATGGAATAATCAATATTCTTTCTAACGATGGACCTGAGAACTTTTGGTAAAATTAATTTATAAGTTTCATAAATTCTTTTAGATATGTCTGTGAAATTAATTATAATTTTAATTTAATTTTAAAATTAATTAGAGTAACGACGGAGAGACATTTTCAGGTAAAGTTTACTATTGGATAACGACTTCTTAACAATAACTCGATTGGTGGGAATATATTCTTTTATGTTTGTTTACCATGAACTGCTCTTAATTTTAGTTCTCAATTTCAAATTAAGAAAAAAGAAGATAACTTATCGAATTAGTTATTGGATTATAGTGGACAAGTTTAATTATTTCCTTATCATCATACTACGAGACTTCATACAAATAATTGCTGGGAATGAACCCCACGAGCCATTTCCCACAAATTTACGTAATGATCATGATTTCCAATTTTTGATAGTTGATATGATAGTAACCTTTCGGTTCGATAGGCATATATTATATCTTTAATATTTTCAATCGGAGCAACATTGTCATTTGATACATGATACCAATTATTTTTTTCTAATGAACGTATTAGAGCTAACGCATGGCCATATTTTTTAATCTTTTTTTCTTTTCCTTTAATGTATCCAATTGAATGGGCACAATAAAGATCGAATAGATTCTCCAAGAAATGTTTTAAATCATTATATAATTCATCTGTTACGGCTCTCATTTTCTTATCGCCTATTAGTATTTGAAACTGATGAATTTCTTGGAATATCTTTTTAGTGCACATATTGACCCCATTTTTCATGTTAGGACCTATTTTAAGCTGCGGTACGCCTGAACTAAAATCGATCATATTCACTGAAGGAATAATACCGAATAATATACCAGTTACATCATAGTGATAATTTTCTGTATTATTGGGAAAAATCCTGTCGAAAATTGGTATATTCGTTAACTGACTGTTTTCATCAAAACAACTGTGCGCCAATTGTCGTTCAATTGGTAGGTTAAGTATTTGATTTTTTATTATATCATGTGAAAAATATCGATAATTATTTAAAATGCGGAACAATTTTAAGTAATAAGGATAACCTAGGAAATACCTCCCGCGTTTATGATTGGACCAGAAATAATTTTGTTGGTTCATTTTAGTTTCAACCTGCATCCAAAACGGTAGTCCGGCTTTCCCTTTACTATATATTTGATCTTTTGCTTGATCAGAAATTAGATGTAATAAATTGACGGGATTTACCTTTTCATGAATTGGTTCATGTGCGACAGATTCATGAACTTGTAGCTCGCCAACTAATGAAAGAAACCAAAAATTGATTTGAGGATAAAAACTGAGTATGTTTGAAGAGACATACATATGTAGTGAGATATTTTTAAACGGATCATCTATTTGATGGAATGAATTATTAGACTTATAATCTTTGAAGAATAATGGGTTATCCAAAGTTGGAAATAAATTTTCATAAATAATCCTAAAAAAATTGCCTTTCGTTCTCCGTTGATCATTATAAGACTTTTTCATATGTTTTCTATTCAGTTTGTCAGTAATATACGGAAAGTTGATGTAAGAGTATATATTTTTTAAATATCCATCGAAAATGCCAAGTTGACGTTGCTTTATGGATGCATAACCAACAAGCAACGAAAAATATTCCAAGTAATTTCGTCGAAACAATTGTGGCTTGTCTTCTTTTCCTGGATTATAAACCGTACTGGTTTTTAGTAATTCCATTGCTAAGTAATTTCCAGCTAATGTTGGAGGGGTATTTATTTTAAGATCTGGTTGACTGATTCTTTCATCTACCATTTTAGTTATCTTTTCCCAGTTATCATTCTTATGATAAGAATAGAGATAATACATAAAATATGGTGCTGATCGAATGACTGAAATTAATGCGATAAATTCACATGAACCAATTGAATTATAAGAACATTGCTGAAGTTCAGACGATGTGTCACCCCAACACCATCTCCCTTTCTTAACCTTATCCTCATAATCCATATAGGGGAACGTTGCACTATCGACTCGAAAAATATCTTTATAAATAAGAGACTTCACGATATTCATTTGTAGGGAAATAAACGAGAAAGAGCCACAAAAAAACAGAACAAGGGAAAACTACGTTTTCTGTCAAAAATGAAATTTCATAAAAGTTATGTATTCAAGTTCCATATTAGTTTTCTTGCATCCTAAAGTTTGCATCCAATAAAAATTTCATGTTAAGCATTTTCCAAGATTATCAAACCAGACATCACGAATTTTGTACTGGACAGGTACTGTACTACCGAAGTAGATATAGTGAAGACTTATTAATTTATTGAGATTTTAATGACATTAAGTTAAAAAAGGAAACAAAATTTGATAAACTTTAATTTTCTTCCCGAATCTCCCTGCTAAAACTGTAAGACAGTAAATCAATGATATAAGCAAATAAATCGAAGACTTGTAAGCGATAAACTATAGTAAACAATGAATAAATTATTGGTAAACTAACAGTTTACTAATTGTTAACGATTGTAAACCAATTTTTTTTCAAATTACTCATACATCATACATATATCTGGAAATATTCTTCATTTTACAAACCATTATAAAATTTACTTTATTAACATTCGTTTACTAGGCAGCATTAATTTTCGATTATATATATTATATGACATGGGCACGAAAGAGCGGAGTCATGTATTTTTGTTGTATGTAGGGAGCCAAATTAGCTCCTTATGCCCAAACTATCACAATAACAAAGCTGAGTATTTTTACAGTTTTAAGTAAATTTAAAATTTAGGCTTGTAATATGTTATATAATCTAGTAACTATCTATTAATTATGAACAAAGAAGTTATTTGTTGTTTTTTGACAATGATAAATGGAGCTATATTCTTCTTCCCCTACCCATTCTCTTCTCTCGTCGAATTTTTACTCTTATCGACAAAATCGCCCAATCTAATTTCACATCTCCCATCTCACAAACGCTAATCTTTTTCAGAATCGATCAATCTTTTCACATACCCTCAGGTATTACGGTTTGTATCATAGTATGAATCCACAAAATTTCAGAGACTTCATTTTCTCCTACGACCCCTCAGAATCTATGCCACTCGATCTGGAATCTCTCGCAGAATTACACCGATTGATCAATAGTTTTATTTTTTTTACTCTTTTTTCTTTATTATCCAGTCGGAAATTGGATTAATGGAATTACCAGATTGGAAGCTACCATAATAATAATAATAATTTTTTAAATTAAACACAAAATGTTTAATATTTAATTAAATACCACTTTCCCACACCACACAATCGCCAGAAATAACAGCTGCACTAAACCGCGCTAAGAAGGCTTTCCGACACAGTGTCGACGTCTCCGCAGAATCAAATCTACGAACCGTCTTTTAACGTCTACGGACCCGGCGACTCTCTGGGCTTTCCTTCGCCCTGCAAGATCGAATATCGGCTCCGAAGATCGTCCTTTACTAAACTTAAATTATATATAATATTTTTGACTTATTGTTTTTGATGTTGTAAAAAATTAATTTTTAAAGTAATTTTAAGAAGTTTAATTTAACAAATTTATTGTTGAACGAGATGAAATTTATTGTACAAAAAAATTTATAAAGAATGATGAAAAAACTGAAAAATGGGGGGAAAATTAAATAAAACTGTAAAAAAAAGGTTAAAACATATTTACAAATTGTTCGATAAAAAGTTCAGGAATTGATAAAGGATTATATTTTGAAACTCTTTGGAAACTTTCTTCTTTCTTCGATTGCTTCTCCGATTGTCTTTTTTGTTCTCCTCTTCCTATTTCAATTAATTTAATATTAATGTAATCGAATCTTTCTTTAATGTTCATTTCTAATCGGATGATTGACGTGTGTTTGGTTGGGATTAAATGTTTTAGAGCATTATTATTTCCTTCCGCACCATTGTTCGTTCTGGGCAATTTTTGACGGATTCTTTCATAATTTGACCAAATAGTGGAAGGGAATGTAGCTTCCAACGAATTCAGGGACCCATTGATTCCAATATAAACTCTCTCAAAATATCGATAAATTTCGATAACATCATCGTGGACGATTTCTGTACAAAGTTGCTCGAAAGTTTTTGGAATTTCGATCGCTGGAAGGAATGATAATGCGGCAAGTAATTTAATTTGTTTTTTAAATTCTAAATTTTCCTGAAATTTTTTCTTCCTATCAGTTTCTGATACTTTTCTTATAATCGACTGAGAGAGATGAAAAAAACAACCATGTAAGTTGCTTTCCGGAAAAATGTCCCTAAATGCCTTCATTGCTCCTATTTCAAAATCTGTGGTGATCGTTCGTGGAATAATGGGAATAATGGTTCGGATAAGTTGAAAAAGTTTCTCATAATCTTCTTGTGTTCGATGTTTCATTATTGTGAAGAATAATTCTATAAAATAGCCATAGATTTCGATCGATATTACATATAACTGTTGGTAATCCTTTGGCGCTTTATCAAATGTGCCATCGGCATAAAAATGAATATCAATTCCAGTTTCTTTTATGTGTAATCAGTCAAAGTCATATAAGAATCCCAGATGACACTAAACGACGCATCAACTAATAAAGTATGCAACATCATAACGGACAATAAATCAAAGATAAAGAAGCCAGGACAAACACGCAAAGAATGTGAAACTA